>JAYXIM010008076.1:0-135630 GCA_037575425.1 Anastrepha fraterculus | reverse complement strand
CTCAAATCTTATGAAGGGCTTTACCTACGATAACAAAAAGGTCCATAAAAACTGACTCAACAACTTCTTTGACACCAGACCAGGGGTTTTTTGCTGGAACTGCATCTACAAATTGGTCGAGAGGTGGGAAGAGATTGTAAATAGCAATGGCGAATATAAAATTGATTAACTCATTGATATAAATATTTATACTCATATATAGTATTAGCTTTTAAAGAGAATATATTTCTCATAGGTAGACGGGCCACAAATCAACTCAGAAACACTGGTCGAATATGCTACCAAACAAGGTTGTACTTCTGTCCACAGGTGGATAGAAGATGAATGAGGTTTTAACCGAATACTATGTAATGGGATTCCATACACTTTCTATGCCACAGTCCTGCTCTATCCGTAGATTCAGCAATTTAGGTAGATAATTCTTAAATGAGCAGCGGCCGCCGTAGCCGGTGGTTGGTGCATAACTACCATTTGGGAGTGCATAGGTTCGAATGTTTCCTGTATGAAACAGCAAAATACTAGAACAAGTTTTTTCTATCAGCGGTCGCCCCTCGGCACTCAATGGCAAACCTCCGAGCGTATTTCTGCCACGAAAAAGCTCCCCATCTGCCGTTCGGAGTTGGCTTAAAACTGTAGGCCCTTTATTTGTGAAACAACATCAAGACGTACGTCACAAATAGGAAGAGGAGCTCGGCCAAATACCTTACAAAAGTGTATGCTCCAATTACTAATTCTATTTATTTTATTTATTGTTCAATGAGTTAAAAGATATCCGTGTGGTGGGAGTCAGGGACCTTTTGAAGTTTTAGAGCAGTTCACATTGGGTTTAGGAGAGATACCACCTTGATCAAAAAGTTCCCTGAAGAACCACCAGGTGACGCTATAAGTCAACTGATTTGAGTTTTTTTTATTAGGTTCCACCAGGGCTAATATTTCTACCAAAATTGTCTTCTCATTGTTGGACATTTGTAAAAGTTACGCGTCTTTAATAAACCTACCTCTGCACGTGTGTTCTATTTTTATAGTTTTAAAAATGCATGTGAATTTCCAATAACGAGTTTGTATACATTTTGTGTTAAAAATGGATTTAATGGTGCGAAAACCTTAGAAAAGTTGGGAAACGATTTCAGTAATGACACTCTAAAAATACAGCCGTTTACGATGCTACTCGTTGATCTACTTCTGCTACTTCAGAAGAGCTTGTGATCCCATCGAGGAGGGCGAAAGTATTGGCAGGCCACAGACATCGAAAACTGATAAAAATATCAATAAAGTGAAAGAAAAATTGATGAATAACAACAAATTAAACATCAGAGAGATAGCAGGGGACATGGACATTGGAGTTAATGATTTGGGTTTGCGCTGTGTTACTACACAGTGGCCTCAAAGGACCTGAATTTCATGCAGAATAAAAAAGATACCGAGTTCATATCGGCAAAGGTATGCTTTCCAAGGCTGAATACGACATCCAATCCCAACACTCATCAGACGCATCAGTACTGGAAACGAGACGTGAGTTTATGGGTACGAAATGAACTTAAATTAGGCGAAGTTAAATTAATTAAAAATAAAAGTTTACCTCTGCTGCAAACAATTAATGTCTGCGTTTACTTAAGCTAAGCTCAAGGCTTTTTTTATTATTTTTAGATTTTTAAGTTCATGTGCTGGTAGACAGGAGGCATGCTACCTCAGTACTTGACGTTCGTTCACCCCGAGGAGCTTGCTGCGACTCTGACCATTATTTGATAAAAATTAGATTAAGGCAGCGTTTGGCAGTTGTTGCGTCTAAAAATAACTTCAAGAGAGAAAAATATAATTTAGAAAAGCTTTATTCAGGTAAAGAAATTAAAATCAGCTTTCAATCTACGTTGAGTGCGAAATTGGATGAACTTAGTCCAAATCATGCTGTAGAGGAATGGAAAGCGGTAGCAAAGAGCACATCTAGATCGGCCAAGAATGTGCTTGGCTACTTACCGAAACAATCCAAAAAATAATAGTTTGATGATGAATGTAAAGAGCTTATTAGCGCCAAAAATGAAAGCTGGCGCAATTTTACAACGAGCGGCACCCGCTGAGCGCGAGCGGAATATGTTTCAAAAAGATCGGCAGCTAGAAAATTTATAAATAAAAAGAAAAAATGACCCATCAAAAATAAAATTAAGGAAATAGAATTAAATGCAAAATGTAACGCGGCTCAGTTTTATCGGAAAATTAAAAATCAAACGACAGTATTTCAGCCTAGAATAAATATTTGCTTATCTGAAAATGGTGATATATTACAAACTGACCAAGAAATCTCAGAAAGATGGCGACAACATTTTGACAATCTTCTAAACAATAAGCATCAAGAAGAGCATTCACCTTGGAGGCCTATAGCTACAGCTGAAAACATCATCCCTCCACCAGAATTTGAAGAAATTATCGTGGCCCCTAAAAAGCTTCGAAGACTCTATAGCGGCTAAACTCCTGAAAGAAGGTGGTGAGGAGTTACATAAGTGCCTCCACCATTTAATAATAGACGTAGGGGAAAAAGAATCCATACCATCTGATTGGGTAGGATGCATAATCTTCCCAGTACACAAAAAAGGTGATAAGACAGTATGCGATAATTATCGTGGTATCTCACTTCTCAACACGGCCTACAAGCTCTTTACAAATGTTCTCTATGAGCGAATCAACGAATATGCTGAAAGAATAATTGAAGACTACCAATGCGGATTTCGTAGAGGCAAGTCTACAATCGACCAATGTTTTGTTCTTACCCAAATGTTTGAAAAACACTATGAATATGGGCTAGATGTTCACTGCCTGTTCATTGATTTCAAACAAGCCTTCGACAGTGTTAAAAAGGATAGGATCTAGCACATATTGCTTATTCTTGGAATACCTGCCAAACTAATAAGGCTCGTTAGAGCAACGCTCACAAATACACACGCAAAAGTGATCATTCAAGGGAAGCTCATAGAGTCGTTCCCTATTGAAACAGGTGTAAAACAAGGTGATGCCTTATCAACAGTCATATTCAATTTGATGCTGCACTTTGTCGTAAGGGAAGTCAACAAAGGTGGTACCTTGATGACTAAAACAACCCAAATATGTGTTTATGCAGATGACATCGCTATTCTCTGAAGAAATAGGAATGACTTAAAAGAAATTGTCTTAAAAATTAACAAAATTGCGAACGATATTGGTATTTTTGTAAACGAGGGCAAAACCAAATACATATCTGTTGAAATCGAGGCGGCCTGCACAGATGCCAAATTTCCATGTCGGAGGCTATACTTTTGAAGCAGTGCAGCGTTTTAAGTACCTAGGAGTTATGTTCGCATGTACCGGTGATTCAACTTCTGCCGTCAGGGATCGCATTAACGTCGCCAACAAAGCGTATTACGCCCACCTTAACTTGTTCAAGTCCCGACTTTTGTCTAAAGCTACAAACTTCACTATGTACAAGACTCTTATTCGACCAATCCTAGCATATGGTTGTGAGGTATGGACTCTTAAGGTTGATGATTGTGCTCAAATTGCTCGCATGGAAAGAAAAATTTTAAGAAAGATCTTTGGCCCAATAAGAATGGATGATGGTACCTATAGAATCCGATTGAACTCGGAACTGAACGATCTAACTCAGAACGATACAGGTGTGCATTTTGTTAAAGCGCAGCGCATAAGATGGCTAGGTCATGTGATCCGTATGCCTGTTGACTGTACCAGTGGCGTAGATAGGGGGGGGGGGGCGGGGGGGATCAAGGGGATCAATCCCCCCCATGAGAAATTGAAACTAAAATTTTTGAAAAATTGTACTTATACATGTATATGCGTCCATTTCTCGAAATGCCTTCAACCTTTTTGCAGTATGACATCATTTAAACCACTTTATAATGAGAAAGAAAAAATCTTTTTATAATAGTTTTGAATTTGAACACAATGGAATTCAGTCGAAGAAAATGCTCTCGATGAAAGTGGAGAGAGTGTTATAAATAAAAATGACATCGGAAATTTTGTCGACACACGTTTGAATGATTCCCAAAGGTTCGATTTATTAAAAAATGTTTGGGTCCCATCTAAAAATTATGTGTTTCCGTTGCTGCACAAGTTTGAAGCTCGAGGATTAAAGTTTTGTTATAAATGGCTGGAAGAATTTTCCTGGCTTACCTACTCAGAATTACACCAAGGGGCATTTTGTATTTCGTGTGTAGCATTTGCTAAAAGTGGTGGCAAGGGACCGCAAACTTTGGTTCATGTCTACAATTTTTTGCATACCCCTAAAAGAAAAGCCATTTTGGAAAACACGAGTGAAGAACCTGATGAAACTCTACGAACGAAATCTTTGAAAAGATTGAATCTGACTTGATGGGTTTCGAAGTATGAGGCCGTCAACGACCTTTTTGAGTTATTCCCGTTTGTTTACGAAACTCTAGATGCAATGAGAACCTCGGGAGAAGACGCCAAAAATCTGAAAAACGCCATGGATTTCGTAGTTTTAATATGTTTACATATTATCAATGTAATTTTTCAACTTTCGTTGCATTTGAGTCGTGAATTGCAAAAGGTTAATTTCGATTTGGTCCAAGCCATGGATCTCGCCAAAGATTTGCGTGAGGAAGTAAAAAAGATTCGCGCAAAAGAAGACGCTTTTTCTGCAATTTACGAAGCTTCGAAAAAAATTGCTGAAAATCTTGACATTGAGATCAAACACAAAAGAATAGCGCGCAGACAAAAAAATTGAGCAAATCCTGAAGTTTAAATCACGGAAGATTATTTTCGGGTGACAGCGTTCAATCCTTTTCTAGATTTTTACATCATGGATCTTGGGGAAAGATTTACCAAGCATGAAAATATATTAGAAGGATTTTCGGCCCTATTCAAGCATGATTTGAACGAAATCGACAAAGTAGCTGATAAATTCATCAAAACAGTCGAGTTTTACCAGGAATTTTTCACTGCGGGGCCACATGCTGGTCTTGTCGAATTAAAAATGTGGAAGAGATATTTAATTCGTAAAGGCGATATCAAACCTGGAAACTCATTGGATGCACTGGATCATTGTCCACAAGAAAATTTTCCGAATATCAATGTGTTGCTAAGGATATTAGCTACTTTACCAGTATCAACATCTACTGCGGAACGCACTTTGTCTTGTCACTACGACAAAAGAAATAAGTTTCTTTAATATCTTAATCTTTTCTCTAAGATCTATAAATTTCATTACAAAATTAGACATTTATTTTTGACTCTTTTTTTTATTGTAGGATCGCTTGAACGGATTGACTGCTCTAGCTATTCATCATGATATTCCAATCACAGCTGATGAATTCATAGACAAGTTATCGAAAAAATCCCGAAAACTTGATTTTCTTCTTTAATAGGTGCAAGAATTTTTTGCATATTGAGGGCATCCAAGTGAAAAAATGTATCCATAATTTTTTGTTTGTTTATATAGAATATGGTAAGTGATTCCCATGATTATGGAAAAAGAAAAACGATAAAAATATATTGAGTGTAAAAAAAAAAATATTGCCAAATTATATCCCCCCGCATCACAAGAAGCTATCTACGCCACTAGACTGTACCGTGAAGAAAGCCTTGACAGGAAAGCTAATGGCCGTGAAGGCCAAAGGCAGACCGACGAACCGTAGGATAGACGCAGTGGAACACGATCTTAAGAAGTTGGGAATACGTAACTACGAAGCAACTTGAAGGAAGCTTTGACGCACCACGCGTTGTAAAGAAAAAGATGATTTTTAAGTGCTTGTTTCCCCGAACGATTTCGGCAGGTCTGCTAATTTTATATAAACAAAACAACTGCATTTTAGTTTCTTGAAGCATTTTATTTAATTAGAATTTAAACAACTTTACATGATGATTAATATATTTAATATTTATAAGTACTAATAGTTAGCATAATATAGTCTAAACTGGGCTTAAATGTAACTTTGAATAGTCTAGTAGCTGCTATAAGTACTATATATAAATATGTATGCATGTATGCATATAAATATGTATATGTATGTATGTGTGTGTTTATGTATTTTACACAGTTATCTGTTGTGGGAAAACTTCATAGAGTTAAGTGTCTACTAACAACTTATTTTTTTATTATTATTATAACTTATTATCAGGGTTCATCTCTTTCCATACAAAAAAGATATGTAGGTAATAGTCTTCATTGGAGTTATACAATTTATTATTTTAGCAGCATATTTTAAGAGTTCCATGAAAATATTTCGAAGAAACTGTGGAGCGAGACCGATTGAAAGTATCTTTAAACATAAAGTTTTTTGAAAATAAAATAATTTGTTTTATTATTATTCCCAAAAAATCAACTCAAATGTTAGCAGAATTTAAGCGCAAACAATCGGCATAAATTTTTTTATAAAATTTATCAACATAGCAAAAGTAATGGATGATGGTTCCATGTGTAGAAGTCCCTGCAAGTGGGGAAATTTACTGATCGCCATTCACTTGGGAGTGACCAGGACGATTCTTCTTCATATGGTTCAAGCAGCTCACAACGTCTAAGATTAGCCCACGTATCCTCTGGGTAGCTTCCGAACACCCGTTCGGGAGCGAGTTAACATGAGAAGGCGAAGCATTCCAGGAAAGCTGGTTGGGCGCTGGGTTTGGGACCCGTCACTTAAAAATCCCCTTCTTCCAACACTGATGACGACCCCTGCAAACGAACTAAGGACCGAAACTGTATAATTACTTTATATTGTCTTTCAAAATTGATTGTTTGATAGGAACAAAAGCTCGGTTTCGCATTAGACTCTCCCATAATTGCTTTAAAAGATGATTTATATATATATATATATATATATGTTTGTATGTGTATGCATATGTATGTATGTATATATGCATATGGCTAGAAGATACATACCAACATTAGTGCTACTCTACACTTATGAATATATTAAATATTATATTACAAATTTATCATACCATTGAGCGAGCTTTCGTACACACACATACATACGAGTATACCCAAATACTAATGATTTTATTATCGAATATTTTTGATTTTACGTTTATTTTTGTCTTTCAGAAATTCACCATATTTTTACACAATTGAAATAACAGCTCTGGTGTTAACATACAATTTTTTGTCATACATGGCGTGTGTGTGTGTGTATGGATGTGCAACATTTTTGGTGCCAAAATGCAATTTTAGGTGTTTGAAAAAATATGTGAATTTTTTATACATAAATATAAAGGAAAAGTGTTGATTTTGATTGACGGAAATATATTAAAATAGTTTTCAAAAAAAAAAAAAACCAAAAAAAAGAATAAAAATAAAACCAATTTCATATAAATCGACAAGTTAATAAAATTGCGCGCAGCTGTCGGATGAGTAGCGAAATTTTTCCCAATTTATTTCAACCACATTTTTTTTATTAATCGTTTTTTACATATATCTTTCTGTTTTTTTGTGCTGACTAACTGTTTTCATATTCGCGCTACAATTCGAGTGTCCAATTGAATTGAATTTAGAAACACCGGCGGCAAAGTTATTTTTTCATTACTTCTAAACTCGCAGTGCAATGCGACGCGCGAAACGGCTCAGCATCAGTGGAGCGAAGGGCGCAGGCGAAAGGAGCGAGGAGTGAGGAGTGAGGAATGAGGAGGATGGAAAAAATCATAAATTTAAAATATCAAATGTAAAGTCCATACATTTTTCCAAAGCGGGATTGAGCACAAATAGCCGACGGATATTGGCATGAATAAAAAAAATCAAAAAAAAGGAAAGAAAAAAAATCAAGCAATCGGAAGCAATACTGGGAAACGCTATAGTTGATTGCTGCAGTGGGCGGCACAGGTGAGATGTGATATGAGGATAACCAAAAAAAAAACAAAAAGCACGCAGCTATAAAAAGCAAATAAAATAAGATTTAATACAGTTAGCGAGCAATAAGAACGTAAAAAGTTAAAAGCAAAAAAGGAAGAACAACAAAAGAGCGCAGGGTACAGGGTGGTGGTGCAGGTGGAGATCGTGGACGAAATGTCGAATGGAAAATAAATAAAGAAATTGCCAGCGGAATAAATCATTTGCTATCACTCGCGCGCGCTTCCACACCCACACACACATACACGCATACTCACACATGCGCCCTACATATTTAGCCGCATTTTTATTTGACGCTATTTCTTTATGCACATACTGCAAATACATACATACATACAGGGTGGTCCATATAGTGTTTATGTTATTTTCTCATTCAGAGACAGAGACAGAAAGTCAATAAGCAGCATGGGGATCGGCAGACCCGTAAAAGATCGACGAGAAGACTATTTATTAGGGCGGGTCGATTTAAAAATCGCTCATTGCTCTGTGAAAATCTTATTCTGGGGATCAAAATAAGAAATTTTGCCGAAGAAACCATACCTCTAAAACGAATTCTGATGTCTCCCAATTTGGGTCGAACGAAAAATCCCTCTTTGACCCATTTGGAGTGCTCCAATCGAGTCCAAATGTATGACCGACCCCCATTAACTTTGGACGGCCGATCAACCCATGCCAGTGGCACACCCCCTGGAACTCCCCTGGGGGATTCCCCATACAATCATTTCAAAATATCACCATTTTTGGCCTTTACATGAGAAAAGAAACTAAAAAGTTCGACCCAAATTGGGGGACATCAGAATTCATTTTAGAGGTATGGTTCCTTCGGCAAAGTTTCTTATTTTGATCCCTAGAATATGATTTTCACAGAGAAATGGGCGATTTTTTTGCCTCCCCACAAATCGACCGGCCTACTATTTATCCTCAGAGAATGACAGTTTGGTGAGGGTTTTGAAGTGGTCCCATTATTGGCTCACCTTTCTATAGCAATGCTTCTGTTGACCATTTCGGTCAACGGGGAGCGCTACAGAGACATGCGAATGGAATTTTTGTGGCTGGAAATTGTAGTCATCATGGATTTGTTTGAGCGAGCCTTATTTTTTTAAACTTATTTTTGTCAGGACAGACTAGCAAGTACAGCACTCAGACATAATTAAAACCATATTGTACTGCACTCGCGTTCCCTTTATAATTTGCTTTAAATCTACTCGAACTCCGAAGAAATCTGAGTAGATTTTGTGGTGCCAAGGACCCAAGGTGGTCGCTTCTTAACACATCAGTGCCAAAAACCTCAAGCCTGATTCGAGCGAAGGCCGTGTAGACTCATAGAAAGTGGTCCGCCATCTCATCATCCTCTTCAAATGCGGGACAGAGTGCACTGTCTGAGATGCTCACCTTTTCAATGTGCTTTACCCATAGAAAGTGTCCCGTCATCAGTCCAACCACCTGCCTATAGCCACTTCTGCTTAATGACAGGAGGATCTGCGACAGTCGGTTGGACATGACAGTTAACATCAGCGACCTTTAGCTTCGCCTGTTTGGTATACTATAACCAAAGCCCATGCCACAATCGATCTTTTGCGCACCAAGCTCGGTAATGGATGGCAACCATGAGTGCCATTAGGTTAAATGAAGCGGGTTGCTGGAAGGAAAAAAACGTTTGGTCATATGGCCTGTCTATTTTTGCGAGAAACTCAGTTCCCCTCATGGATAACTGATTACATCGGGAGGACCACATACGGCACTAGATTGGGCTACAATAACCTTTCACCTGGTAGAACAAAGCAGAAATAGCCTTAAAATCTTGTGTGAAAACCATAAAGTTACTTTAATCTGGGTCCCAGGACATCGGAACATTGAAGGAAACCAAACAGCGAACGAACTGGCAGAGGAGGATCTGCCATTGGTAGAATTATTGCAGAATCGGTATTCACACCACTGGATGTAATCAAGAATGCAATCTCTTCAAAATATCAACGAATCGCGGAATGTAGATGGAGGGATCAGACAACCCGCAAGGTAAGCAAAACGTTAAGGCCCACCTGCAACCACAAACAAACATCAACATTCATAAATATGAAACGATGGGATGCTTGCGATCTCACGACAGTGATAACTTGCTTCTGGACCCGAGGAGAGCAGGGAGCCAAAATGGGCATACCTTGCAATTTATGCTGCCATACGTAGCTATAATCAACCGGAGAAAAAGGAAACTGTATTCCACTTCCACTGTGAGTGCCCTGCCCTATGGAAGGCAAGGATGTTAATCCTTAATGATTTTGAGCAATAAATTAAATGAAATGATGTTAACCTTTAACACACCGCTTTTTGAAAACCTCGAAGCGCTGGCGGGCATTATCGTAAACAACTTTATAAGTCTTCTCAACCGTACGGACTGGATTAGCCGTGAAGAAATAATTGTAAAACTTGTGGGTAGCGAGGATGTGATAACAAAGTTTAGCAGAAGCACTATTTGGATTCTTAATGAATCACTACTTCAACGAACCAACCATCCAAGCTCGGCATTTGGTTTTATCAGCCATCTCGAAAATATCAATTGGTCATCTCGGAGCTGCGATTGGACGCCGTTAAAATTTTTTATGAGGGGTGCCGTAAGGAACCGATTTTACGAGAAAATTCCCTTTACGATTCAGATCCTGAAGGTGAATATCGAGCAAACCTTTCTTGAGATAGAGCCAGAAACAGACACCAAGGACTTGAAAAACTGTCATAACAGGATATGCTACTGCAAGACCAGCCCCGACAGCCAGTAATCCGTAAGTATGACCCGTAAATAATGGTAGCGTGAGTTCTTTCGAATAAGTCAATGATATACCGAATATCGAATATATCAGCCACCGAAGCCGATGGGTTGGTGCGTCCCTACCATTCGAAACTACACAGATTCGAAAACCCAGGCACGAATTGATAGAAAAAGTTGATAGCAGTCGCCCCTCGGCAGGCAATGGCAAGCCTCCCACTGTATCTGTGCCATGAGAGAGAGCTCCTCATAAAAAATATCTGCCGTTCGAAGGCGACATAAAACTGTAGGTCACGCCATTTATGGAACAGTAACAAGACGTGCACCACAAATAGGAGGAAGAGCTCGGCCAACTACCCGAAAAGGAGGTAAGCGTGAATTATATATCCAAGTATATACCGAAAATAATTGATGTTTGTCCACTTTTTTCCATTTTTAAGAAGAAACCACTATATGGACCACCCTTTTCATGTGCAAATGTATTTACTCAATTGCAGAATTCCTTGCCATGCGACGCTGCGACATTAGAAAAGTACACCATTGACGACAACATCATCCTCAGCGCTGAATGCCAGTACCAACTATGTAAGTATGTATGTATGTATTTATGTATGTGTGTCATGTCATGTCATAATGTAATACTATCACCCATAGAAGAAGCAGCCGCGCGATGGGC
Organism: Anastrepha fraterculus; assembly: GCA_037575425.1. Lineage (NCBI taxonomy): Eukaryota > Metazoa > Arthropoda > Insecta > Diptera > Tephritidae > Anastrepha > Anastrepha fraterculus. Next base: position 124,353 of record JAYXIM010008076.1, on the reverse strand, counting down.
AGTAATGCGAAAGCGCTGTGAGATCCGTCAGCTGCGCGCCAACTCGCATGCACACACACGAACTACGTCAAGGCTGACAAACTGCAACAACAACACTACCAATAGCAGCAGCAGCACTCGCACTACCAGGCGCACCAGCAACCATGCCCACATATCTATTCACATACTTCGCGTGCCTTAGCGGCCACTTTCGCTCAAGTCTTACATACTTTTGTATTTGCTTTGCTTGCGCTCGCTTGTGTATTATACATTCTTAGACCTACATTCGACTACATCTAATATCCTTGCAGTTCTAATTCTCCTCTATTTCAAATATTCACTTTTGCCTTTCTTTCTTTTCATCCCAGCCTTCCACTTCACTTGTCCACCTGCGCCGGTTCCATGGAATACATATCGCGCAGCAGTCGCGCTATGGGCACATTGCCAATTGTCTCCTTGAAGAAGAGCGCCTCAATGGTGGCTGCACGTATTGTACGCAAAGATGGCAATAGCAGCAGTAAACGTCCGAAGCGCGTCGCTTGTCGTGGGTAGCGTAGACGCACGTGATCGGAGAGAATACATTGCGCTTGATCTTGCAGCATCTCGACCGGTTGTACATCACAGAGTCCAGCTGTTTCGGGCGCAAAGAGAGCTATGGCTTTCATGCAGCCGACCTCACTGCCGTCGGGCGCGATTTGGCGAAAACGACAGAGTATCTCTTGTATGGTCTTCATCTCGACTTGTGTGGCATCGTCTTGGAGCACGCGCTCTTTGATGAGTGGTGATTCGAGTATCGGTGTAAGATCGAGCGGTATGGTCCATTGAGCGAGGTTAAGCAGGAAAAGCTCTTTCCAAGATTCCTGTGACAGCATGCGTTTGAGAGAAAAAGAGATGGAAATGTTATAGAGAGTTGTGAGAAAAGATGCTTCGTAAAAAAGAAGAAAATTGTGGCGGACATGAGTGTAAAATTCAAATGCGATAGGGCAAAAATTATATATTTTTCTTTATTAAAAAAAAATTATTTTATATTATTTATAAAACTGAATCTCCTTCAAAATAAACTTCTTTGTGAAAGTCTTCTTCTCCTAATTAAACCACATTTTCTCCACTCCTGCACTAAATTTTCCGCAATTCAACTCACCTGCAGCAATAAATGTTGGTCGTTCTTGGTGAGCGTCTGGAATGGCATCAAACACTTAACCCATCGCACCGCCATGAAGAGCAAACGCGCTGTGGTCTCTTGCAGCATCTCCCATGACAGAAGCCGTGAATCGACACCAATCAATTGTTGTGGCAGCGCCGGAAAAAGCAACGAATTATGCACCTGGTACTGTATGATTTCTTGACACTTATCCGGGCTGAGTAACAGTTCGAGGAAACCATTTTGACGTGCAGCATACAGCGCTGCAGCTTGACTAGCCGCGGCGGCCGCCGAAGAGCTTGAGCTAGTTGAGACGCCGGTGCCGCTGTGTTGAGCCGCTGGCGAGTGGCTGGAGAGTGGTGACGAACGCGATGGTGTGCCGCTACTTGCGGCCAAGCTGCTACCGCCACTGCTCGGCTTACAATTCTGATTGTTTATGCTGTTATCGTTGTTGTTGTCCACATCCGCGTTACTGTTATTATTATTGCTATTGCCATTAATGATGATAATCGGTGATGCCGGTCCACCTGTGACATTCGTGTCAGTTAGTGATGGCGCCGGTGAAGCGCTCGTCGACAGTGGCGGCGTAGCTGAAGGCGTTTCTGTTTCGACATTCACGCGCGGACTCTCGCTGCCCAACGAGCTACGTCCGCCAATACTCGAAATAGAGTGTATAGAAGGTGTAGGCGAAGGTGAAGAGTAATTATGTGTGGTCATAGTGGACTTGGCGTAGAATTCTAAGCTGGTGGTGCTTGCAGCGCCACCGCTAGCCGCACCCGAGGAGCCGCCACTATTCGTCAAATCAAAAGTAGGTACAACTTTGCTGCCATTGCCGGCTGTAAGCGACAAGGGCAAATGCTTAGTAGATGGTGGATGCGCAGCGGCGCTTACCGCACCCACAATGGTTGCGGCTGTAGTAGCCGCCGCTGTTGCTGTCATGCTGGGCAACTTACTTGTGGCCTCGGCGATGAGATTGTGATGCATGTGGGGCAGCAGGTGCGGCGGAAATGGTAATGGTGGATGTGGTGGCACACCAACGGCGCCATTTTGCAAAGCGCTATGCTGCGCCAGCGCATGTCCGGGATGATGAAAGGCAGTTGGGTGCGCTGGTGGTTGGAAACCCTGCACAGGGTGGGTGGAAATGTGCGATGTGTAATTGAAGGAGGCCGACACATTGGTGACCAACGAGACGGGCAGGTGGTGGCCGGGATGATGATGGGCGTGATGCGCCGCCAAGCCATTGTGATGGTGATGATGATGATGATGCGGATGGTGGGGATGATGGTGATGTAACTGTGGATGCAGTTTCGGTTTGCGTGGACCGCGCTCATGTTGAACGGCTGGAAGGAAAGGAGGAAAAGTTAGAGTTGTAGAGTTAGAGATTTTACGAAACGAAGAAGCAAAAGTTGGCGCATATTATTTTATGTATCATAAATGAAAGATTTGTGATAAAGATTAGACATTCAGTTTGTAAAGTACGATTTGTATTAAAGGAAAGGCTAAGATAAGGCTAATTTGACACGGTGAAGAAGATCTAAAAATTGCGTTCCCTACAAATCGATCTGCCTTAATGCTCATAAGAGACAGTCAAGCAGCCATCTTAGCATTGAAGTAATCCACAAACCTATTCAAAAACTGTCAGACAATGCAAAGAAGAAAGTAATGTTTAGCACATGCGACAGACATCACTCTCATCTGGGTACCTAGCCATAGACACATAGAAGGAAATGGGAAAACCGATGAACTGGCAAAACAGGGGGCATCCTTTAACAAGTCCGAAAATTTAGAAATTGACTGCCCGCAAGGTGTGCGCAAAAGGGAGATTTTCTCGTAATTCCAGAAACAGGCCGTTGACAGATGAACAAACACCAGGTATCCGTGTAAACACCTACAAAAATAACTAAACAAGCGTGGCCCAATTTCAACAAATCTAGAACTGAAGAGTTGTAAAGAAAGCCACGAGCAGACACATTCAGAATTACGTCAACAATAACCGGGAACTGGCCTTTGGGAGGCCATGCCAGAAAGACGGGGTGGCCGTACAACGATAGACGCAGAAGCTGCAATCAAGAATAATCTAAGGAAGCATTCTTTCACTCTCCGTGTGAGCACCCAAGTAGGATTGCTTTACGACATAGAATGCTGGGGGAATGCTCGATGGTTAACTTGAAGGAAATTGCGTATAAAATAGACGACTTAGCAGATTCAAATTGAGATGGTTCGACTAATAAAAAGTAGTGGAAGGTAGAGGGCTGGTTCGCCTTGTTTATGAGGAGCTTTTTCAGAAATAAAATCGAAAGGTTTGTCATTGCCTGCCGAGGGGGGACAACTATCAGATAAAAACCTTTTCTATCAATTTGATGTTTCATGCTCACAGCGGTATTCGAGCCTGGAAACTACCGAATGATAGTGTGGCACCAACCAACCAACTAAAACTATTATTCGCATTGGTACCGACTTTGGCCATCGCAATGTGTAAGATGCCCGTTTGAAAAATCAATGACAAAATAAAAACTATTTAATTGCTTGGAGTAAACCTTTTTTTGTTTTCGACATAGTTTCCGTTTAGACACTTACACTTTAAACACTTCATGCACTTCGTCCCTCTGTTCTAGTTTGTTGATCCCTTCCGAATAATAGGATTTGTCCGAGTTTAAAAAATAGCTATTCGTTTCTGCAATCACCTCCTCGGTTGAATAAAATCCTTTCCCCGCCAGCCATTTCTTCAAATTGGGGAACAAAGAGTAGTTCGAGGGATTCGACCGAGCGAAGCCTGAAATATAGGGGAGATGTGAAGCGAGTTGAAACCCTATTTCTCTTAATTTTACGACCACAACTGCTGAAACATGAGCTGGCTCGTAGTCGTGACGGAAAAGGAACTTCCTCGATTGAAACGAAAGCCAAGCACAAAGAAATCTACCGATCAGGCTGAAACTTGGCGTGTGTTCTTTCAAGAGATGCTACTAACTAAACATAACCTCGATACGCGCCAGGAGCACCATCTCTCTGACTATGCCGGGACTTTCGAAATTACCCTCATAGTTGAACAAAATATTGGATTATCACACCAGCATTGACGCAGTTTCGCCATTAGCAAAGGTCTCTCTGCCAGAAAGTTGAAAGACCGAAAATGATTAAAGTTCACTTTAAAGTAGGGAATAGCTTACCTGCTTGGTTACTAAAGCTAACTTGTCTGTTAGGGGAGAAAATGACTCTGAATCTTAAGTTCTACTTGAACTATTCATCCATACTCTAACAGAAATTCTTTAACTTTTTCCACTTTCCACTGAACTGTTAACTTTCGGTTCTTCCCCACCATCAATTCATTTCTCCAACTTCCTTTCATGCGCACCCACCACCGTATACAATATATGGCTGCATATAATTTAAATCATCTTCTTCAAATTAACTTTATTTATTTAAGTACTTAAAAGCAGATTATCGCAATTATCCACTTGAATTGATTTTGTGCGAGTATTTTTGCGGCATTTGCATCTCGATTCGCTGGAAGCTTTTTCGGCTGCCTGAAGCTTGATTGACTTGAAAAGTTTGCGCGCGTGTATGTATGTGTGTGTGTGTCTGTTCGTGCCAAATCAGCAAAAAGGCAACAAACCCCAATACTCATGCAAACGACTGATAGACGCCCAAAAGGAAGGCAAATCAAAAGTTGGTAAAAAGTTGCGTGAAACTCAAACAAACCCGCTTCCAGTGCGTGAGTGAAGTTAACTGCGAAGTGGTGTTGTGTGAGATGTAGTCCTCTGTTTGTGCTGCTTTTGATTTTCGATTAGATAAAATGCCGAATTTGTAGATATTTTTTGTGCAAATATATGCATGAGTGTGTGTGTGACTTGAAAGAAAGGCGTATTAAAAATGAGGGAAGGTATATTTAGAAAAAAGTTCTTCAACTCATTTGAATCTTTGTGAAAGGGGATACTAAATATTTAAAAAATGCGATTATACTACTTAACTAAACCTACAACCTTTCGTTGGTTTGAGTTGAGTTCAAAAACCTCGCGAGTAGATTTTGATTTCTCTACCGAAGGCACATCTTCAGTACTTGCTCCTGCTACTTTGCTTTAGGTGCGTAGATGCCGTGGCAATATCGTCTATACATACGGCATGTACGTACGGAAAAGTTCTTACAGTTTGTCGTACCACCTTTTTCATATGCAGTTTTCTCGAACTTACTACGAGTGCGCCTACTCGTCTTCGTCCGTTGTCATCCAAAGGTTAGTTTGAAGTGGCTGTCGATAGACTATGTCGGCATACCTAAGTCCGATTAGACTAATTATGATACCACCCGAATTAAACCGAATTAATCCTAGTCAAATCGCGAAGTGAACGAATCATTGCCATTCAGATCCTCTAAAAACTCAGAGACTATGGCTTATGTCTGCCTCTATAGTGCTGTACATTGGCAAAGCAGCCAAATTTAGATTTCAGTTTCATTATATTTCCTTCAACTTCTACATATGTAAGTCGTTGCGTGCGTCCTCACTCTTTCCGCATGTCTTCCGACAAGAATGTAGCTCTTGAGCAGCTCCTTGGCTGGAGAGCACATCTATGACTTTCCCCAAGACCTATTCTGGGTACATGCCTTGTAGGCACTAAGGTGGTTTCATCGTCCATACGTACGGCATGAATGCACGAAAAAGCTCTTACAGTTCGTCATACCACCTTTTTCATACGCAGTTTTCTCGAACTTACTTCGAGTGCGCCTACTCATCTTCGTCCGTGGGCATCCAAAGGTTAGTTAGAAATCATTGCCCATAGACTGCTTCGACATATCTTAGCATGGGGCTTGGACTCATTGTCATACCACACGGAGTAAGCCGAATTAATTCAAGCCAAATCTTTTTCATTCCTGCAGCTTCCACAGAAGTCATTGTTTGCGTCCTAACTCTTTTCGCATGCCTTTCGATAAGAATGAAGCTTCTTGACTGAGAGTAATCATCTTCTACCCGTCTGAAAGTCGAATGGAAATAATCTTTTTTAAAAACTCCTCTACCACCTCGTTGCCTGGTATGTTCCTACTCCCATTAACAGCAAATTACTGCTACTAAGAGATGTGCGATAGTCTACTACAGTTTGAAGTTTTTGTGGTAAAGATCTTTAAGCATTGAAAGAATTGAAAGGATTGATAATATCAAATTTTGATAGTTGACCTTTGAGATAGCTTTACTGGTATTACTTAGTGCTGCCCTTCCAACCATCCAATAGTTTAGTAAATCGAATCATTCCTTTTAGTGAGACTATGGCCAAACTCGAAATATTCATCTCCAAAAATCTGAAATGCATTTTTGTAATGAACTCAGCTCCTTCTCATTATTACAGCTCTTAACGAAATGATTTTGCGCAGCTCTGGACCCGACCAAAGATTTGTATCTGTATCCATTTATTATTTCATTAGAGCGATTCCACGTGAAGGAAGTGAAGTTTTCTGGGTGTGGTCTTTAATAACCCATTCGCAAATCGGTCGATACTTTTCACTGGTTCGCTATACGTACATATTTGAATATAAATTGAAGAAAAGTTATGAGAATCCTACTATGAAACTTTCAGAGATTACTGAGCCCATATATTGTGCATATGTAATTGGCGCTAACACCCTTCTTGTTTAGCCGAGCTCTTCTCACTATTTGTTGTGTGCGTCTTGATATCTTTCAAGTAGTTTTTTATGATGAGCTTTTTCATGGCAGATGTACATTCGGAGGCTTGCCATTGCATGCTGTAGAAAACACTTTTTCTATTATTTAGTGTTTCGTGCCCGGGAATGCGAATCCATGCACTTCCGAATGATAGTCCCCACTAACCCATCCGGATTCGGGCGAATGCATGCAGTATGGGGGAGTTCGCAAATCTTCAGGCGCACTAAACTACGAATATTCGGCTCGTGCGTGAAGTCCGTATTGTTGATACGGAAGCGAAACATGGCTGAACTCTAACACCATCACACAGAGACTACAATCCTTCATCAACAATGCCTCCGTATCATCTGTAGAATATTCTGACAAAACACCATCAGTAATGACGCACTGTGGAGATTAACGAACGAGGAACCCTTCCTTAGGCAAATCAAATGCAGAAAGTGGCGATGGATAGGTTATACATTGAGAAAACCACAAGATAGCATCACGAGAATGGCACTGGATTGGAACCCGCAAGCCAGCATAGGTCGCAGTCGACCAAAAAACACTTGGAGAAGGTCGATGTTGCGCGAACTAGCAGATGCCGACATAACATGGGACGGGGCGAAAATAGCAGCACATAACCGTGTACGATGGAAGAGTCTTGTCGAGGCCCTATGCTCCCGAGAGGAGTGAACAAGGAAAAAACAAAATGGCTCCGAAACAGCTATGTACATTTTTAGTCTCAAGCTTTTAACGCGAAATTTGCAGATGTAAATTTTATGATTATAAAACCGAACAAAAGAACAAATATTCAGTGATCCTGAATACGAAACCTTAAATTAATGTGTTGCTGTATTTCTTCTGACCTTCCCCTTTTTGCTCACAGCCATCATTTCCTAACACCTTACTCTCACACGCAATGCCACAAAAAAAGCGAAATGAGCAAAAAAACGAAAAAACGCTGCAATAACTTTTTGAAAAGCCTCAAAGCCTTTTGGAAGATCAAATTTTTCAATTACGCTAAAGTGGCGAGCTCATAAAATTTTCACGCCACCGATGAGCGTTGTGATATGCCTATGCGCAACCAGGCGTAGTGGGTGAAGAAGCTATGCGGTGAGACCGCGCGACGCCTTGATTGCTAAGACTTTAGGCAATTCGATGACAAACGCAAGAAATCTGAAGAAGGCAAATAAAAGAAAGATGAAAAAACTAATTGGAAAGTAGGGAGAAATAGAAGAAATAACGAAAAAAAAACCAGAAAAGAAGAAGCAAAGGAAAAGTTAAAAGCAAAGTGCTGGCATAAAAAGTTTCCACAAGGGCCAACGAAAAGTATGAGGTTGGCATAATTTTTAATGGGGAATTGCAACTTTTTAACCCTTTCGAGTGTAAGCGCTAACGAGATCGTATGGCATTTGCCACTTTGGAAGTATTTTTTGTTCTTTAACTTAATTTTGCAGCATCTGTGTTGCCTTTTTTGAAGCGGTACGAATTTATGCGGTTACGTTGGGGAAACTTAAATAGACTTTTGTGTTAAGACTTTGTTAAGGGGGAGGAGGGAATTGCTAGAGTGTGCAAGTTGTAATTTGTTTTTGGTGTTTTTTTTGTACTTTTGCTGCTGCAAAACGGCAGCATCTTCTGACGTTGGTCGACGGGAAGTGGGTTGAAATGAGAAAGTTAGCTGCATTTCGTAAGCAGCAAAGAGCTTCAGGAGTTTGTTGGTGTTGGTGAATAATTCTTGATTTTATAATTTCTTCAAGAAAAGGAAATAAAAAAAAGAAATAAAAGTACAAAGTGAGAGCAATGCAATTTTGCCGCAACGAAGTTGGGCAATGCAAAAGTCGTGTCGTGGTAAATTTCGACTTGAGGCGATTGCGCCAGATTCCATTTGTTATTTGTTATTTTTCTTATTTTAATATTAAATAAAATATACAATAAATAAGTTTGGAGTTTACTGAGTGAATTAAATCTTTGAAGCAAGTCTTGGGGGAGAAAATCAATATATGCAAATATTTCGCAATTTCTTTTGCGCTGTTGGAAAAGGTATATCTTCCGTTGGAAAGAGTATTCTTCTTACTTTGGTATAAATCTTCATTCATGGCTGACTCGTTCGTTCCTGTTTCAGCAGATTGTGTTTAAATATCTGAATCATTTCTAGATAATCTGCATAGCATCGAACACTTCACCAAAAAAGTCTGAGGATCTCAAAACGTTGCTACGTGGAGGCCAACTGGCATCGCCAAAGGGGCTGATTATACGATTATCTCTTGTTACAAAACTTGTGTGGCGCAAAGCCTTATCCTGCCGAAGCCAGAGCTTCGAAGCTGAAAATTCTTATATATAATTATTTTTTTTTTTTTTTGTGGTGGGTGAGGAGGGTTTAAAACGCCTTCGCACTTACAGCGACCGTCGTCAACTGCGTCGAATGGTGTAGCCACTAAAACAATCCCTCCTCCTCTTCTGGGGAGACTCCCTTCCCGGAACTACTTTGCATTACTTCGGGAAGGCCCAGAACGGTGTTCATTAAATGGACCAATACTATTCACCCACGTCTGGGTCCACCATATTTGTAGCCAGCTTAATGCTATAGGCTCGTCTACTTATGTCTCAGTGCTGTCATACCAGTGGCATGTGTGGCATGCTCTCAGGTTCCTCTCACATGGGCGTATGGATGTTTTACGCAATCGGGGTTGCTTTTGCATCTGTAGCAAAGAAGATGTTGCGGTAATATTATGCCGTCGTGAGCACATGACTCGACCATCTGTTATTTTTCATCAGTTCGTAGACAGCCCACCTCCTATCGAGGGCTGATTTGTTTTTCTCTGCGTTTTGCGCTGCCACTCCGCGCGTTGCAGGTGCAGCATTATCCTCTTTGCAAAACTTTTAACTGCTTCCAATAGTCATGTGATGCACACATGTTATTGATTAAGCTGTCTTGACTCAGCTGTTCGCCCAAGACTAACTCAAGCGTTCGGCGTTCTTCGTTGAAGCGATTGCAGTAGAAGAACACATGCTCCGCGCTTTCTATTGCGAACGAGGTGTCCTCCATGTGAAAACGATGGAGGTACTCCAAGAAACATCCGTGGCCGCTCAATATTTGGGTTCAATAGTAATCTACGTCACCGTGCCTTGTAGTCACCCATTGGCTAATTTTGGGGATAAGTCTATAGATCCAACGTCCGTTAACAGACGAGTCACATATGCTTTGCTATTTTTCTAACGAATGCAGACGTTCTGCAGCTTTCGCTTCAGTTGTCGGCTTTACTCCTTGTCTGTCATAAAGTTTCCCCATTTCCTTCACAAGTATATCAATTGGTCCTGTATGCGCACGCGACTCTTAGTGCATTTCGCCGGTGCACTTGAGCTACTGGTCTGACATTCGATGGCTTAGCTCCTGCCCATATAGGAGCAGTATATAAGATGACTGAATCCACCACACTTGCCAGGAGGTGCCTTCTGGCACCTTGCGGTCCGCCTATGTTTGGAAGAATTTTTGTAAGAGCACCGATGACTGCCTCTGCTTTGGAACCCACAGTTGCTAAATGTTGCTTAAAGCTTAGCTGTGCATTAATCATTACGCCTAAATACTTTATTGCCTCTTCCGACAGTATTTCATGGCCACCTATTCGCAATTTCATGCACTCTTTTTTTCTTTGCGCTGTTACGAGGACCGCTTCTATTTTTTGTACGGCCAACTTCAGCCCCGCTGCAGAAAGCCATAGTTGGACCCTAGCTGCTGTATCATTACACTTCTCCTGCAGGTGGTCTAGCTGGGTGGTTCATCGGCATAGCCTACCAGTGTTGCTTTATCCGGCAATTTGAACCTAAGTACTCCGTCGTACATGGCATTCCACAGTGAGGGTCCAAGGACTGTTCCCTGAGGGACGTCACCAGTGACTTTATATGTCTTTAGACCGTCATCCGAATCATACTGCAAGATTCTATCCCTAAAGTAGCTTCGTATTATACGTACAGGGACTTGGAGATTTCTTAGAGACTGCAAAATGTTTGACCACCTCGCCGAATTGAACGCATTTTTGACGTCTAGCGTGATAATTGCACAGAACTTCATCCGTGTGTGTCCTCCACTAATGGCGTCGCGCGCTATATTTGTCACCGTATTCATAGAACTCTATCTGGGAATACAATGGGGTTGATTGTATTGGCGGACAAGATGGACGATTGAACACTGTTAACATTGTTCTCAATATAGTTTTTGGTACCTGGGAAGTGTGTGTTCATGGGATAGTCTAATGTATCGGCCGAGGATTTTGTGCACTCTCGGTTGTATTTCCTCAAGAAAGAAGGACATGAGTGCTCCTTGGATAAAAGCTTCCCTATTCTAGCTGTATATTTGGTTTATTCAATGGAGCTACAGAAATCTTTCCAAGCATCTATCTAAGCTCCTCTGATTGCTTTCTTGTACTCCCTCAGACAATTTTTGTAGGTTTTAAAGTCTCTTGTCATTTTCCTAAATTGACTTAAATCTTCATTCCACTAGGTGGAATAAGTGGTTTTACCATACGTGACAGTACATGAAGCTTCAAATCTTTTCGTCAACGAAACTTCGAAAGCTCGTACTTTCGCATCTAAGTTCTTACTTCTCGTTATGGTTTTATTGATATGTTGAAGTTTACCCTGGGCTACTCTGCTGAATATGAGCCAGTTTGTTATTCTTGGGTTTCTAAAAGGGGTCGGTTTTTCAAGCTTGAGATTGATAATACTCAGTGTAGTGCTCATGTATAAAGAGGCAAAGCTGCCGCTGCATTTGCCGCGATCAGACTAAAAGGCTAGGGTATGTCAGTATCTCCAGAAACTTTGACTTCATCATCGAGGTGATGGTCCCATGTTGAAAAGCATGTGGAAAGTGTGGCCAATAATATACCATTACTTGGCTCTCAGCGAGTTTGACAGAATCAGCAGAATGGCTGACGTAACTGGGGTCGCGAAGCGATTTTTTCACGAAGAAACTTAAATCGTATTGGTGCTTTATGAAAATCGACGCAGTCTTCTCTCATGTTGCTTCGTTGCCATCTGAATAACAACTGATTGGTCTAGTATATCAAATGATCGTGCAGAATTAGCGTGCCGAATCTCCTGTGACGTGGCAGTCGGAGTTTCCCACACAATTTTCTTTTTCTCCATAGTTGCTGGCCAAATCTTGTATATCTATTATCAAGAAATAGCGAGGAAAGTGCAGCATATGGAGATGGTAGCGGACGGAGCTTGCAGCAATCGAAAAAGCTGTTGACTGGCTGCTCACTTGGTTAACAACTTCGCATGAAGTAAAAATCTACTCCGATAGCCAAACGACAATTTGAGTCTTAAGCTCAATGATGGTGGCGTCAAAACGAACGGAGTACCCGTGAGGGGATTCCTTGCGAAATGAGAAGATTGGGATAGGTCGTGAGATTCTTGTTGCCAAGGACGGATCCAAGGCACTCGAGGTGATTTTCAAAGTCAAGTAAGTATTCACAATTCTCTTTTGAATAGAAGATGCAGGTATCTGGTGGCTATCATACCAGTAAAATTCGCAAAAGCTAGTGTGCAAGTAAGTAGCAAATTTATCGCGATTAAATTGTTCTCTCTCCCAAATATGAACGCAATTTTATCGGCAAAATGAAAAAGCCAAATTTTCTAAACTTTCTTAACTCATTACAAAGTTTTTGTAAAAGTGTTCACTTTTTAATAAATGCATTGCCCTTCCGCCTAAAATACGGCAGCGCTTAGTTCTGCTGCGAGTGGAAGACAAAATGCATAAAAGTGTTGCCCCAAATCTCGAATAATGCCACAACAAAAAACCACCCAAGTAGCCGCAAAAGCCGTGGTGAAGCCACAAAACATGGCGGAAACAAGACAAACAACAACAACGCGCCTGCCATCTTTGTCTTTCGCAAATTCAGTATCTTCTCCATACACAACGTTTCATACACAGTTGCCTAGTCGAAATTGGTGTGAAGTGCCTTGAAGAACATTTCCCTAACTCAAATCGTAGTAGCTGTGCTCTACCGCGTCCAAAGGCTTAAGCGCCTAAATGTATGCACACAGTACATAACAACACTTTTGGCAATTATTTACATTTCTTGTAGCAGACTTTCGCAGCACAGCTGAGAAGTAAATTAGGCACACACCAACGCACACAAGCAAGACGAGGTGGACGCAGGATGTGTAAACAAGCAAAACTTACTTAGTGTTAAGTAAAGGACATTCTGGCATTTTAACATTCGACAAAAATAAAAGCAAAAACAAGAATTGCAGCAATAAAAGTACTTGTATTTTAACCAAGCAACTACAACTACAACTACAACACTGTCATTTGACATTACTGAACGTCTTGTAGTCAGTCGACCGGCCGCGTCCTCTTCCAAGGACAATATGATTTCTCTTTTTAAACACAAGTAAATACTTTTGGCAACGCTCGAGTCATCTACAACAAAATCATTTTCTTCTACACTTCGTGACACTTTGCTTAGGAGTCTTAGGAAATTTACGCTTTGTTGCATTTCTTCGAAAATTCCATCAGTTACTTAGACAGTCAGTCATTTGCCATATTTGCTTCGGCAATTTGCCTTCTTTTGGGTTCATTTGGATAACTGTTTTGTTGTTGGCAGCTTATTTGCTTAATAGCTTTCGAGAGAAGCATATTTACACACGTTTAAGTTTTCACGTTGTTTACATTTTTGTCTGACAAATGAATAATGTCAAAGGATTATGTTGTAACTATGTGCGCAATACATAAAATCAAAATATACATACATATACATACAAGCAAAAAATTTGTTCAAATAAATTTTTTTTTTCAGACACCAACAAAGTACCTGATTTGATTGACTTTTTTGTCTTCAAAAATATTCCCGCAAACCATCTTTCTATTTCCGAAGGCTTCGATCTGAACTCTGACCACTCACCGATCCTTTTAGAAATATCAGGGAATGCGATACTAAATAAAACGTCTCCTCGTCTATTTAATAACTTCACCGACTGGCAGTACTTCCAACTGCAATTACAAGCTGTAGTGGTAGACACCGACCGTATCGTGACTATTGATGATCTTGATGACGCCGTGCTTCAGTTCACGCAAATAATTCAAAACGCAGCTTGGAACAGTACGCCCCAGCAAGATGTCACATCGAACGAGAAAAAATACCCATCATATATCAAGTTGCTGATAAATAAAAAACGAAAACTTAGACGTCGTTGGCAGCAAACCAGATATCCTGAGGACAAATTGAAACTCAACCAAACAACAAAAGAACTACACTTTCCAATTCAGACATTCGAAAATGATAATTTCAATCGATTTCTTAAGAGCCTCACATCTGATAAATCCACAGACTACCCTTTATGGAAGGCAGCAAAGTCATTTAATCGACCGATAAAACACATAGCACCCATAAAAATAAACGACACCCAATGGGCAAAATTGAATGAGCAAAAAGCAAATTTATTTGCAGAGAATCTTCGTAAAACCTTCTGTGCCAATGATGGATCTGAAGATATTGACATCTCGTCAAATTGGATTGAAAGCGATGTCAGCATTGAGCCAGTTAGTAACGAAGAAGTAATCAGCGAAATTTTCAAAATGAAAACGAAAAAAAAAACGCCTGGTTTTGACCCTATAACTGCAAAAATTCTTCAGAGATTGCCCAATAATTGTGTTACTTGTCTGTCTCAATTGATTAATTTGTGTTTTTTGTTAAAATATGGAAGACAGCAGAAGTAATTATGATTTTGAAAGCCGGAAAATCGCCAAATGATGTGTCTTCATACCGACCTATTTCTCTGCTACCAATGCTGTCCAAACTTTTTGAACGACTGTTACTAACTCGACTGTTGCCGATTATAGAAAACAAGAGAGTTATTCCAACGCACCAATTTGGCTTTCGAAAAAATCACTCCACTATCGACCAAGTTCACAGGGTTGTTAGAATCATAGAGTGTGCGATAGAGGAAAACAAAGTTTGCGCAGCGGTGTTCCTTGACGTCTCGCAGGCGTTTGACAAAGTTTGGCAAATAAAAATTAAAAATTTTGGAACAATTTTTTTTCCTCACTTTACTTTTAAAATGCCCTTTTGGGCCTCATTTTTCTTTAAGTAGTCCATTTTTTTACTATAAAGTAGGTGAGGTGTATTTGTGGACCATGAATGGTGACTAATTTGCGGCTGTGCTAGCCACTTCATGCTGCTGATGAAGCTCATCCGATTTTTATATCAAGACCTGCTATGTCAGCAGGCGCAGAAAAGAAGTGAGAACAAAGTTGCCTAAATCTTTGTCCCGCGAGAACGGGGCAGCTAAGAAGCAGGTGCTGAGATCATTCCACCTCATCCTCCACACAGCTGACACAAAAAGGACTCGAAGTAATTCCGAGACTCACGGCATGTATACACCGTGGATAGTGCTCCATGAGAATGCGCACAAAACTTGGGAGCTGAGATTTTGTCATCCTCAGAATACCGCTCGAACGCCTCCTATCCAAACGTGGCCAGAAGGATTTCGCGACTTTATACGTTCGTGTACTTGCCCAGCGCTCACTGAGTTGTTACAAAGCCCATTCTTTCAGGAGTAGAGCGCAGTTTTTCAAGGGGATCCCTATCCTCTCCTTTCGGTGGCACACTACTTCACAGGCCCCTTGTCTGGCCAGCTCGTTGGCTTTGCAATTTCCCGCAATGTCACTATGACCAGGTACCCACATTATCCTTATATTGAAGAATTCTGATGCAATTGAAAGTGAGGCGAGGCATTCCCTGACCAGTTTCGGGTGCACCATAATAGAGCCCAGGGTCCTAATTGCCGCTTGGCTATCGGAGTAAATATTTACCTTCTTAGCAGTTATTACGCAAGTAGGTAGCCAGTCAGCTGCTTTTTTAACTGCAGCCACCTCTGCTTGAAACAGACTGCAGTGATCCGGTAACCTGAATTTGATGGGAAGCTCTTTGTAGAATACTCCTCCTCCAGCCCTACCGTCCAACTTCGAGCCAACCGTGAACAGGTTAACCAGGCCCTGTACCCAAGTTTTTCTCCCGGTCCACTCTTCCCTTGATGGAATATGGGTGGAGAAAGTTCCGTTTGGACGAAGCGAGGTTGCACCGATCCGTCGACGGGGAGATGAACTCAAAGTCACCGTATGAGAGATTGAGCCTATAGCCCGAGCCCCTCAGTCTGAATGCGGTATGTGCAGCGACAATTCTGCCTGCGTGGTCTACAGGTACCAGATTTAACATTACATTTAGCGCTAGAGTAGGAGTAGTTTGAAGCGCCCCACTGATTCCAATGAACGCAGACCTTTGAACTCTCTCCAGTTTCTTTACCCATGTCATCCTCTCCAATGAGTTCCACCAGGCAACGCCTCCATATAAAAAATTGGCTATATTATGGTTTCATAGAGCCAAAATACCACTCTAGGCGAAAGGCCCTATCTTTTCCTTACTCTCTCCTCAATGGTGGGCTTCCACGTTAGCTTACTGTCAAGGATTAAGCCTAGGTACTTCAACTTGTCAGAAAGCACTAACGGAGCGCTCCCTATTGAGGGGAGTTAATCTCTGGGTATTTTATATTGCCTCATGAATAGGGCGAGCTCCGTCTTAATAGGATTTGCTGACAAGCCGCAGTCCACCGCTCATAGAACAATTACGTTCAGATATCCCTGCATCAAATGGTACAGGGTATCTACAAACTTTCCTCTTACAATTTATGCCCAGTTTACCCAGAGATTTAGTGATTGTCCCCGGAAGGACGTTATTAAAAACCCCCTCAATGTGGAGGAAGGTGCCATCTGCGAGTTCTTTCTGATATAGAGACTGCTCAATATTTTTAACCATTGTATGCAGTGCAAATTCCATCTACCTTTGCAGTAAGCATGTTGGGTATGCGACAAACGCCCCGAGGAATTTCGCTTCTTATGTGTAGGTCAATCGGCCTCTCAAGCGGTTTCAGCAAGCAAGATTAGAGATTGATTGGTCTGAAATCCTTAGGGGAGCCATGCGAGATCTGGCTTGCCTTGGGTATGAACACAACCCTCACAACCCACCAAGATCCCGGTATATAGCCCCTGGCTATGCAGCTCGCATAGATAGGGCTCAACCAACGGCATGACACCTCCGCAGATTTGTGCAGTTGGGTAGGGATGATGCCATCAGGACCAGGCGACTTGAAGGGCCAGAGCCAAGCGGCGCTTATCCAGCAGTCAGCTCCGGTTTGATTACTTCCAAAGCTGTTGCTGCTAGATACTGGATTCGTCGTAGTTAGTGGTGATAGATCACCTTCTATTGGGTTCTGCGTTGACGCTCATAGTTCGCTTAGAGGAATGCGAATGTCCTCTACCACTCCCTGAAGGTCCAGTTCAGAGCCTTTTCCTGCATATTCAAGCTTCAAAATAAAGCTTGAACCCACACCGTTTAACAAAAATTTCAATTTGTTTTCCTTTCATTTTTATTTGGCCACTTTATATTTACTTTTGTGCCCTAAACTAACCTTGCCTTACAATACATACTCATCTTTAGTACTCTTTGTTGGCCCGTTACAAGTGCAAAGAAATTCTTTCCATTACTTCACAAGCGTGTCCTTTTGAAAGTCCCACCAATTTCCATATCAGCGTACGAAGACAAATTATTGTGCTTACGTTTTTTTTTCGATTATCTCTTTTTCTTCAACATTTTTCTTTGTAAGCGCATTGCTCATAGCTACTCCTTACTCTGCCATGGCCTCATGTAAGTACTTGATCCAAGATGCAGAGCTGCACAACTACATTCAACCATTAACAATCGCATTAGCGTCAACAACCGCACCTCATCAATTCCTGTGGGTATGCGCATATGATAAATGGACCATCGTCAGCCGGAGTGGGTGGGTCGCCATAGTTGTTGGCTAAACTTAGAGATTTTCGAGTACACTGCAATGTTTTCAGCTACGAGTTTAAGCAGAATAAGCAAAAGCAAGGGCAGCAACAACAATAATAATAAGAAAATAAATAAACGATTAATGTCACAAAGGTGAGAATAATGTCAAGTGTTTGCTATTGATGTGTGCTATTTATTTACATGTTTTTAAAGCATGTATATGTGTATGTATATGTGAGTATCTGTCGTGTTATCCCAATGTACCTCCAACGCATCGCCTAAGTAACCCTTTACGTGACTTCGTGCATACAAAACGTTTGTATATTGAATAGTTCAGTTGATGCCAAGGCAACATACTCTCTACACTCACACACACATACACATACACATGCGTTCATATGTGTATCATATTCTACTTTGTCATGTGAGTCCTTCACTTTCGCATATATGCGATTAGTGTTGGATTAAAATGTCATCCCTCATATTTTGCCAACTCATGTGTTCGCTTGTGAGTGTGTGTGTGTGTGCATACAAGTGTGAGACAAGCATACAAATGTGTGTTGTACAACATTACAAGTGGATGCAATTGCTCTGTAGTTCCACACATACACACTTAATTAGCAGCGATATATAAAAGTCACCAGGACGACAGAATTCATTGTCACCACCCACTACAGTGACTCCTGCGTGAATTCACACAAGCGATATTCCGAAAATGAACTAAATATTGTACAATTCTTAGACAATAGTGAGACCCGAATTCCTATATTTATTACTAGGGAGTGACCCTATTGGAATTTGGTGGAATGAGTAGCAGAAAAATAAATTTTAAAATAAAGGGTGGTTAAGTTTCAAGGGCCGGTGTTGATTTTGAATAAAATACCATTTTTTTAAGAAATTATTGTTATTTCTCTTTATTATGATAATATTGGTATGGCTCAATTACGTACAAAACAAAATATTAGTCAAATGGACGCCGCGGCTTTGGCGGCACACCTCTATCCGATGGTCCATATTTTCGATGACGCTGAGGCATAATTGAGGTTCTATGCCGTTAATGTGCCGAATTATCTCATCCTTTAGCTCTTGAATTGTTGCTGGCTTATCGAAGTACACCTTTTCTTTCAAATAGCCCCAAAGAAAGAAGTCCAACGGTGTCAAATTACATGATCTTGGCGGCCAATTGACGGCGCCGCGAAGTGACATTATTCGGCCATCAAATTTTTCGCGCAAAAGAGCCATTGTTTCGTTAGCTGTATGACAAGTGGCGCCGTCCTGTTGAAACCACATATCGTCCACACTATTCACAGTAACTGCCTGACCAGCCTCATTTTGGAAAAAATACGGCCCAATGATGCCGCTGGCCCATAAACCGCATCAAACAGTCACTCTTTGTGGGTGCATTGGTTTTTCGGCAATCACTCTTGGATAATCATTCGCCCAAATGCGGCAATTCTGCTTATTGACGAATCAACTGAGGTGAAAATGTGCCTCATCACTGAAGATGATTTTCTTCGAAAATTGGTCATTCACTGTTGCGCGTTTTCATAATAAGCCTGAATAACTTTAACGCGTCGCTTGATTGTGTATCTTTCCGTGGATCAAATTGAGTTAGTCTGATATTGAAAAATGTCAAATGAAATGCAGAAAAAAACTTAAATTTTAGGTGTGGTTTACATTCAACATCGGAAGCCCCGAGGAAGCCTTGAGCATAGTTATGAATTAATGAATGAAAATCAGGTTTACACTTCGTCCTCACGCCCTTTTGTGCCTTCCACTTATCCCAGTACCTCATCAAAACCCATTCCGCTTAGTAAACCAAAGATAGAGCTGAGCTTGGCTGAGTGTATGTGCATTTCTTCTGGTCGCATATGGCCGAGATATCTCATCCTTCTTCGCGCTATGGCATCACATTCAAGTACTTGTTGTGCTGGAATCTCCTGTTACTTGCCGCAGAAACAATTGGAGTCAGTGGACCATACCCCAATCCTGTGCAGACAACTCGGATTGTCTTAAGGGAAGGTTGTGAGTGCCTTACTCTCTTCTGATTATGCCCTCCAGTAAGAACTTCGCCTGCAATGCGATTTCGATGCGGTACCAGCTGGTTGTAGCAGAGGAAAAAGAAGGCCTCTTTGGAAAAATCATGTTTCTTCCCCATCTAATGATGTTTCCAACTGGCGCCGGTTACCACGAGAAAGAAACGACTGGCGCGCTTTGTCAAACTCGAACGAAATCGCCTAAGCGGTTATCGCGCCAGTCAAGAAGAAGAAGGATTTCGCATGGCGTATCCCTATAATTTTGTGCCAGCTTACGTCTCGTAGGCTTTCACTGCCAAGCCTCTTCTTGATGGTGTGTTGTCTTATAGCATGGAAGGCCTCGGATCCAGTTATAGTCTCCTGTCCTGGGATGCATATGAGCCAAATGCGATTATGCATTCCTAGCAAATTCCTTTTCTTGATGCACTCGAGAACTAATGCGGAGTTAATCTCAACGGATAGCAACGCCTTGAGTGCCGCCTGACTGCCGCTCAGAATGCAATTCACTCATTTCGGAGGTTTCGCTTAAGTTGATCTCTGCAGATGGCATACACTTCCGCTTGGAAGATGCTGGGAAAATTATCCATCAGCACAGCGCAGTGGTGCAGGGGTCATATATTCCAGCGCTTGTCCCTCCTGGTGTTTTAGAGCCATCCGTATACCAGTGCTGAGTATACTTTTGGAGTTTCCTATCGAGAGCAGGCGAGGTCCAGCTTACTTTGTTGTCCAGTTCGGACCTTAACTTCTTCTCAAATCTAATAACCTTAACAATATCATCCCTGGGTAGCTGGGCAAGTGGAAACTGCTGGCTTTGTGATTTCATGATCTTGGTTGAGATCAGTTTTCCTTTATCAAAGCCGTCCCTAGTCATATTAAATCGCAACTGGAGGGCAAGTACATGCATAAACATGTGTAGCTCTGAAGCTTAGTTAGAGCACCCCGTTGTCGAGAGGGTGACCCTCGATGCCTACGCGACCGCTGTTTGTCTTATCATTGGAATGTTTTTGCTAGACCCTTGCATCCTTTGACAGACTTAGTTGCTTTGGTCAAGGTTGCATCAGCATGCCTTTTTCCAGTTCCTAATCATATTCAACAGGGCACGCTTGGCTGATTGCTGAATAACTATGTGAAGCGGTGTCGTCTCGAGCATCACCTTTTCTATGTTATTTTTTCATTTTTGTGGATGAGTTAGGGTTCAAAATGCCTTCGCACTCACACGACCGTCGTCTACTGCGTCGAGTGTTGTGACCACTAAAACAATCCCTCTTCTCCTTCTGGGGAGACATCCTTCCCGGGACTACTTTCGGCGTTACTTAGGGATCTGGATCTCCCGGCATACATAAAAGACTAATTCTATTCACCCACGTCTGGGTCCACCGAATTCGTTGCCAACTTTTATGCTACAGGCTCGTCTTTTCATGTCTCTATCTGTGCGGTTTCGCTTTGTTGCACTTTGCCGAGCTCTACCTTTTTTCCGTAGTACGTTTTCGATGTAACTCTTAGCGCGTTCGAGCTGTCCTTGCGTTCAAGGTGTCGCGGTGTCGGCTTGAGCATCAGCTTCATCACAATTGTAAGGCAGGTGCCCGCTTGTGTGATGCATACAATGCTAAGCGCTGAAAATTAGTCACAACTGCCCGCATTGCCGAAAAAGCGGTCCTTGATACCCACGCGGCCGCTCGATATGTAATCATAGGCCTAAATACATATTAGACGTTTCCACAATAACCTCAGCTCAACATTAATTTCTTACCCTTCTCTTGTGTTCGGAAATAAAAAATAAACGGTGGAAGCCAGAGATGGAGAATACTGACAGTGGTGTGGTTAGCCTTTCATATCCCAATGGAAAAGATATTATGGACGAGCTCCGGGGATGTGGTCTTTGCTCTTATGATCAACTTTCTTTCTTGATCTAACAAAACGATCTATTAGACTTTCTTGATATTTTTTGGATTAACCTCAGAAGGACATTCACTACATCCACAGCATCTGCGGTACTGGATCGATCACATTTTTAGTCCGCAACCCAGCATTGGTGCGTTGATCCTGAATATGTAGATGTTGGCTAACATTTATCCAGCTGCTAAAAAAATTCAAATTGTGGTGAATAAGTAATATTTTTCCTACTGTGCCTTAACTCAGCTTCACACAACACTTCCATGCGTGCCAGTTAGTTTCTTCTCATGCGTTACGCAAATTGAAAAAGTTATAGTTATGTGTATGTGTGTGTGTGTGTATATAATTTAATAAACCAATTCACATATGCATAGGCATAAAGCCAACAAATGTGAATTTTCTCACGCTTTTAACCTTTCTGTCTTTTAAGTTAGTCAATAAAATCGGCTTAATTTGTGTTCTTAAGAAGGCAAGTTTACTGACAGCGATTTTCCAAAAATTCATGAAATTTAAGATTTCGAGGCAAAATTTGCTTGGAATATGAAATAGAGTAAGTAAAATTATAATAAGAATAGAGCGAGCAGAGGTCGAGGGTATGTCATTAAGAATTGAAACCAATAAAGCGGATATAAAAACCATTTTTAGGACTATCAAGTGATGAGGTTCTCTAGTATATAAATTGAATATTCGAAAGGAATCGGAAACAATTTCCCACTAGAAGTCTTCAGTGACCTTCCCTGGGCATATTTTGTTGGTCGATTCGATTCCATCGATTCCATTTTGGTAATGCCGACACCAGTGATAAGGCGTGCCCGAGTAGGCCAATTAACGCAAATGTTCATAAAATCATGAAAGTGATGGAGTAGTCCTCCGTCTATATGAGCACCTATTCCATTCCCCATGAACTGAAGATTACCCAGAGCACCAACTGACTTGGGTCTCAAGAAAGAGCTCGATGGACCATACAGATTCCGGTCTCTGATTCTTTGCTAAAACGTAATGAGGTCGATTCATTTTTGAAGCGAATGTCGGCGATGACAAACGGATGGCATACGAGAAAAACAGCCAAAAAGATCGTGGTCAAATCACGGTAAGCTGATTAATATGATCACAAAGACCGAATTAAGGGCTGGTAAAGTTTTCTTGTTCATTTGGTAGGATTGGAGGGAGTCATACACTAACAGCTGCTCCTTTCTTCTTCTTCTTAAATGTCGCGATAACCGCTTACGCGATTTTGTCCGAGTTTAACAAAGCGCGCCAGTCGTTTCTTTCTCGTGCTAACCGGCGCCAGTTGGACACACCAAGTGAAGCCAAGTCCTTCTCCACCTGATCTTTCCTAAGCAGAGGAGGCCTTCCTCTTCTTCTGCTACCACCAGCTGGTACCGCATCGAACACTTTCAAAGCCGGAGCGTTTGTATCCATTCGGACGATATGCCAACG
Source organism: Anastrepha fraterculus (assembly GCA_037575425.1). Classification (NCBI taxonomy): domain Eukaryota; kingdom Metazoa; phylum Arthropoda; class Insecta; order Diptera; family Tephritidae; genus Anastrepha; species Anastrepha fraterculus. Next base: position 101,402 of record JAYXIM010008076.1, on the reverse strand, counting down.
TAGCCGCTGGATCTTTATTCGCTGCGCTATGTCGATGTCGTCGTAAAGCTCATACAGCTCATAGTTCCTTCGTCTGCGATATTCCCCGTTGCCAACGTGCAAAGGTCCAAAAATCTTACGCAGAATCTTTCTCTCGAACACTCCAAGTGTCGCTTCATCGGATGTTGTCGTCGTCCAAGCTTCTGCGCCATACGTTAGGACGGGCATGATGAGAGCCGTGTAGAGTGTTAGTTTTGTTCGTCAAGAGAGGACTTTACTGCTCAGTTGCCTATTTAGTCCAAAGAAGCACTTGTTGGCAAGAGAGATTCTACGTTGGATTTCAAGGCTGGTTTTGTTATCGGTGTTAATGCTGGTTGCTAAATAAACGAAGTCTTTTACAACCTCGAAATTATGACTGTTAATAGTGACGTGGGTGCCCATACGCGAGTGCACCGACTGTTTGTTTGATGACAGGATGCACTTCGGTTTGTCCCCGTTGACCATCAGACCCATTTGCTTTGCCTCTTCATCCAGTTTGGAGAAGGCTGAACTAACAGCGCGGTTGTTGACTCCGATGATGTCGATATCATCGGCGTACGCCAACAATTGTACGCTCCTATAAAATATTGTGCCTGAGCGATTAAGTTCTGCGGCTCGTGCGATGCTCTCAGCTGCTCCCATCGGACCAAATACTCAATTCGAATATCTACCATCTACAACCGAGCAGACTGCAGCAGAAAGGTGTTGTGTTCCACCAAGGCAACGCTAGGCCACTCACCCTTTAAAGAGGCGCCAAAAGCTGTGAGAGTTTGGATGTCTGGTTATTAACGTGGCACCAAACGATTGTCACCGTTTCAAGCTTTTCTTGTACAAAACTAACCTTAAGCGAAAATTACCTGGCCTTGGAACAAGGGCTTCTTCAACCGTGAAGCTAGGAAATTGCCTTCATAGTGGACAAAAGTTAACGAACAAAATGGCGTATATTTGTTAAAAAATAGGTGATCCTGACTATGTTTTTTCAACGTCCAAGTAAAGCGAATCCGCCACTAGCTGCTCACTATTACTTCCGAAATTGGCTTATAAAGGAAAGCCTGAGGAAAATGAAAACCGCGTTCAGCAAATTAGAAATTCAGGATTCAGGCAAACTTGTACTTATTTAGTGCTGCCTCTGAAAACAGACCAGCGTAATCCAAGGTATTTTTTTTTAAACCAGAGCAAAGGCACGTGCCAAATTTCACAGTGCACTACCGAGCACCAGATGCATAAATAAGGAACGCAATGAAAAAGCAACATTTCGTAAATCTAATTAGGAACTCATTACACTCCAGAAAACTACAAAAACAAAAAAACAAAAACAAGCAAGAGGTGAACGCAAAAATGGAAAAGCCATAGAAACCTCAGAACTAGCGCAGTAGTGAAAAACCAAAAACAAGCCAGACCATAAAACATATTGACCGATTTAGCGAAGCTAATCAATTAATTAGCCACGAACAGTGAATAGCAACAATGCAGTGAAGGGGAGGCACTCAACACCAAAAAAAAGAGAAACAAAGACAAGAAGGTGGAACTGAGTGGAAACGCAAGCAAACCCACAACAAATGTCAAAATACCAAAGATAGCTGAAGTAGGAAAGGTTGGTTGGCTGCTTTGTGGGCGCACAGGAAAAAAGTTCAAATTGTCAGTATGCCACAAAGTGTGGCAGTCAAACCGATGATGGCTGAGGATGTGTAACACCGCAGAAAAAAAGGGCATACGCACAAGCACAAAAACGCGAAAATTAATGATAAGAAAAAAGGTGGAGAGAGAGAGAGAAAGAGTATTAGAGGCAGGCGAAGGGCGCTGAAACAAAGCAAAGTACATTAACAGCCAACAATGATAAACTGAAGCGACCGGAACAGCTGCTCGGTTCACAGGCAAGTCGTGTAAGGTGAGCAGAACGAATGACAAGAAGCTGAAGTGCGAGAAGCGAGCACTAAGCCAGAAACAAAGAGGGGTGAGCAACAACAGAAATAAAGTGAGGGTGTAAATGCTGTTGGACGCTGGAGAAACTGCCCGAATGAGGGAGAGAGCTGAGAGGTGAGTGCCGGCTTGAGCTGTGTTAATTACAAAGCATTACAATGAACCAAAAAATCGATTTAGGCAAAATAATACCCTTGAAATGAGAATAAATAAACAAATACGATTGCAATAAATAAATAAACACAAAAACAAAAAAACAATACGCACGAGATCGCATATTTAGGGTGCGAGGGGAAAAACTGCAAGCGCAAACCACTTGAAGTGAAATAGTTGTTGCATTGCAATGCAAAAAAAAAGAGAAATTATTCAGTCATCATCTGGTTATGAGTTACACTGGGTAATACAATAAAAGAAATAATTGCTCAGTTAATTTTGATGTTTTACTAATAAAAACTTGCAATCTTATGTGGAGATAAAATTTGGGTTAGACTATATGGTTGCCCACAAGGAGAAGAGGGCGCTCGGTTTTGATGTTGTTCCACAAATGGAGGGACCTACAGTTTCAAGCCGACTCCGAATGGCAGATATTTTTATGAGGAGCCTTTCTCATGGCAGAAATACACTCGGAGGTTTGCCATTGCCTGCCGAGGGGCGACCGCTATTAGAAAAATGTTTTTCTTCATTTTGGTGTTTCACCTACGTTCTCTCTGTAAATTCCGAATGGTAGTCACGCACCAACCCATTCGGCTACGGCGGCCGCCAAGTATTCACACACTCGTTAAATCAGTCGTTGTTCAGGTGACAACGAAATGTGATTGGTTGATTTTGTGCTGATATCACCAACACAAACTCAGTTTCTTCGTAAACACAGCTCAAGTGACGTCAGCCCATCAGCTGATTCTTTCGAGCTCGCTCAGTGCCGAATAACGATTTGCTAAAGAGCACACCTCTAAAAATATTTTCACCATGCGCTATGGCAACATCGAAAGTACGAAAAGGCAAAGAGGAAGGGGAGTGGTAAGGACAAGTATTTGTAAATGTAAAAATAACGCGTAAAATTACAAACCACTTGAAGTGATTCGTTGCGCTCGTGCTATCTAAATTATTTTAGAGTAAAAGGCATTGAGGGGTGGAACAATGAGCCGAAGTATTTAGGGGCTTTACATAACAAAAGTATGCGCAATGATAATTTGTTTTGTTTTTATTGACATCTTTCAAATGCGCTAAGGCGAAGCTTCTACTCGAAGTGTGGGAGTCGTGTTGTTGTCCTACAAATTGAAGTAGCCAGAGTTTCACGGCGAAGAAGCTTTTTATAGCAGCAGTACACTGGATGCTTTGTCACTTTCATCATGGAAGCAATCTCCTTATAAGCCAGTTAAGATAGAATTCGAAATCTGCTGCCGTCAAGGCTAATAAAAGTGCAAGTGTAGGACTTTTGTTTAAAAGCGTTTGAATTCCAAAGGTTGCCTTTTCATTTATAAAAACATTTATTTCGTGCAAATGGCTGTCGCAACTCCATAAAAATTGCACATTTTAAACTTTCTGTATTTTTTTTTAAATATTTAGTTATCGAAAAGGCTAAACTGAGTAGACTTCAAATCAGGACCTTAGTAGGGGCCCTCACAGGACATTGTCTCATAGGCAATCATGCAAGGAGATTAGGCGTTTACACGCATGATTTCTGTCGTAGCTGCAGAAATGAGGAGGAGTAGGAATCAATTCAACACCTTTTTTGCACATGCCCGGCTCTAACCAGATGCAGGAACCGATTTTAAAAATCCTACTTCCTAACGAATATAGATAATCTATACACTTTAGGTATCAACAACCTTTTACGCTTTGTCAAAAGCTCAGGATGGTTCAATATGGAGAGGGAAATGTAGCTCAGCCCCCGCGGCTCACAACGGACCAATTTCGTGGTCTAAGTGGCATCGTTGTCTCCATGTGCGATGCGACTGCCAAACTTAACCTAACCTAGTTATCGAAAAAATAGCGCCCTTTTGATATAAAATGGATAAACCGAACTAGGTTTTTCCAACACCCAAAATAAAGCGAGTCGGCCGCGGACTGCTTAAAATTACTTTTGAAATTGGTATATAAAGGAGAACCTGAGGGTAACCAAAGATTCGTTTCACAAATCAGATTTGGGATTTAGGCTATTCTTGTTTTTATTCTTTTAAATCAAAATCTCAAAAATAGTATATCAAAATTTCAAATCCATCCAAGCAAAATTGACAAAGTTATCAGTATTTGAGCGAAGGACCTTAAAGCGAAGAGTCTTACTCAAGGAATAAACGCAACCAGAAAGATTGCCTGGCATACTATGGTATATATGCAGTATTAGACTTCTGTATTGCTATTGAGACTCAATACAGAGATTGAGACCACCTAATAGCCTGGACATAGAGAGGAAATGCGAAGGCTGCGGCTGATCAAGGAAAAAGTCACACCTAGCCGCGGATCACTGCATTTGAAGAATCTCCAAGAGCCCAATAAAAACGAATTTCTCCAAATATACATCTATTAACCACATGACAAGCTCAGTTAGTCTTTCCACTAACCCTGCTAAGGCCTTCAAAAAATCTAAAGCATTTACTTCGAATTTTTGAATATGCACTGCTTCCTCCCTATAATTTAAGCATCCTAACTCCCATGAGGTGTCATTTACGCGTTGTTGAAAACTTCAATAAGTAATCTATCTAGAGAAAGACGATAGGTTGCAAGGTTTGGTCATTCGAAGGAAAATAGGGAGGGTAAATTTTAGCTGTATAGCGGGTTTGCCAGAGAGAGAGAGAGAGAGAGAAATGAAGTGGAAACAAATTGTGTAAATTGAAATTAGTTGAATACATCCCATATTCCTATCAGTTGCTGTTGAAACGGCAACGAAGTAATACCTCACCGTATTTTGTGTCCTCTACTTATCACAGCACCTCATCCAAATCTACCCTAAGATGAAGCTGAGATGGACTGAGAGAATGTGCCTTTCTTCCGTCCGCCTCCGTCAGAGATATCTAATCCTTTCTCTCGCTATAGCATCACATTCGCGAAGAAGGTGTGTTGCAGTTTCCGGGGATTGACCCTAAAAAGGACAGGAGTTAAGTAACCATATCTCTAGCCCATACAGATGACTTCGCCGGTGAATATTCTCCATTTGCCTTTAAGGAGGGTTATGAGTTGTCTGAACTTCTTTTGATTATAACCCCATGTAAGGACTCCGCCCGGTGAAGCCTCTTAGTTTGGTAGCAGGTTACGTCTCTTAGCCTTAGATTTTCAATTTAAGCTTCTCATCGATGGTGTGTTGCCCTTAACAAGAAAGGTTCCTATTAATAATGAAATCGCTGCACCTCTAGCCAATACATCTGCTACTTTGTTCAAAGTTATATTCTTATTTGCTGGTGCCCATATGAACCGGATGCGATTTTGCATCCCTAGCAAATTCTATTGCTCGATTAACTCATGGGCAAATGAGGACCTCAAATCTCAAATCAAATCAAAGGATGACAAAGCCTTGAGTGCCTCCGACAATTCGCTAATTGCGGAGGTGTCTGTCTAAATGATTTCTGCACACAGATAGATGGCACACACTTCTCCTTGAAGATTCTGAGAAAATTATCCATCGGCACTGACCGCTTTGTTTTGGGACCATATATTCCAGTGTCTATGCCTCTTAGTGTTTTCCAGCCATCTGTATACCAGTGCTGGGTATACTCTTGGAGTATATTTTTTCGACAGCAGGTGAGCTCCAGCTTACTTTAGTGTCCACTTCGATCCTGAACTTCTTCCCCAGTTTAATAACTTTAGTGATATTATGAGGTCCTATTTTCTATACAAGAATAAAAGGATTAAATAAAGGGTATTTTTTTTAGAGGTTAGGTTTTCAAGATAAAATAAAACGTATATAGTTTAATGTTATGGCCAAGAATTTAGCTTTATTATAAAGATAAGGGTTTGCCATTATGTTTTAAAAATGATTTCGGGCAAGTGGCCGCCGTGGCTGGCTCGAATAAATTCCAGCCGAGAGGCCCAATTTTCGACCACTTTTTGCAGCAATTGGGGCCGTATGTCAGCAATAACGCGCTGAATATTCTCTTCCAAGACGTCAATCGTCTCGGGCTTATCTGCGTAGACAAGCGACTTCACATAGTCCCACAAGAAATAGTCCAGCGGTGTTATATCGCACGATCTTGGAGACCACGCCACAGGTCCACGGCGCAAGATAATGCGCTCACCAAAAGTTTCCTTCAATAAATCGATTGTTGCGTTGGCTGTATGGCATGTAGCGCCGTCTTGTTGGAACCAAAGGTCGTCCACATCAACATCGTCCAATTCAGGCACGAAAAAGTCATTAAGCGCTCTCCATTGACTGTAACATTATGGCCGGCTTCATTTTTAAAGAAATATGGACCAATGATTCCCTCTGCCCATAGAGCTCACCAAACAGTGACTTTTTGAGGATGTAACGGCGTCTCAGCAATGGCTTGTGGATTATGTTCACTCCAAATGCGACAATTTTGCTTATTGACATACCCATTCAACCAAAAGTGAGATTCATCGCTGAACAAAATTTTCTTCGGTGCGTCGCGCGAACCGAACCATTATTTTCGTAATAAATCTGCACGATTTGCAAACGTTGTTCAGGTGTAAGCCTATTCATTATGAAATGGCAAACCAAACTGAGCATAAATCAAGTGACAGCTGTCAAAAAGACCATCTACGAAAAAAGTAGTGCCAACTTGAAAACCTAACCTCTCAAAAAAACACCCTTTATATACCATGGCTGGGTAGCTAGGCTATCTGTTCAACTTGTCCATGTTTTTGAATGAGATCGCTTTTCCATTACCAAAACCTTCCCTAACTGTGTTCAACAGGATGCACTGGGCTGATTGCTGAGCAACTATGTGCAGTGGTGTCAGCTCGAGCATCACCACCTTCGCAAGGGATGGGTAGGTGCATGCATCCATATTCTAAACACTGAAGCTTAGTTAGTGCGGCCCGTAATATCGGGAGGGCAGCCCTAGATGCTTACACGAGCGCTCCATATGTTATCATTGGACTAATTATCGTGGTATACGCCCACGTCAAAATTATTGCGCTACAACCCCAGTCTGCCCTTTCGAGTTAAGCTTGGCAAGCACGATAATACCAAGGTATTTAACTTCACCAACTATTCTAATAGCAACCCCATCCATATTTATTTGCGTCATTTCTAGTAGAACTCTTTTCCTGGTAAAGTGAATGATGACTCTTTTGGATGGGTTACTATTCAGACCCATCACAGCACATCATCTTTTCGTCAGGTTTTTAGCTCTTTATTCTATATCGTAAAGGCTATCCTCGAACTAGCTCCTCGCTATGATTACAACGTCATCCGCATATCTGGACATACTGCTATGTCCCAAGCACGATATGGATTGGTGTCACGCTTTTGAAGTACCTGTAATCTAATACAAATGTATGTTACAATATAATTATGCTATTATCCCTCTCCACCTCTTGTCTATTTCATCTACGGCTATGTTTTTTGTGTTTTTGTTGCCTTCAACTTCACTTTCTCAAGTGACCCTAATCCCAGTACGCTTCATAAAACTCATTCACGCTAATGTTGTTGATAATTTGACGCATCATTTGGCATCACTTTTCAACTCAAATGGCCGCAGACCGAAGGGGGAAAACACGAGCAGCACCAAATGAAGATCTCACCAAAACTCAATAAGAAGCGCCAGCACTTTGTTAAAGCCTGAGAAATGGAATGTTTTTTTTTTTTGTTTGAATCAACAACAAATCACTCAAATAAAAATTTTGTAAAATATGAAAATCCGCTTAAAATGCCGCGTAAATACAACAAAAAAGCTATTGTGTGCTCTTTTCTTTTGGCTCTACATATTTTCCCATTGAGCTTTTGTGCAAATAACATTAATAGCAGCAACATAATTTGTATGCATACACGAAATCAACAAGCAAGGAGGAGCAAGGTGAAGGAATCAGAGCAGAAGAGCATAAGGGCGGAGGCAACCACCACTAGCGGTAACCGCCACTTTGTGTGTGAATGAATGACTGTGCGCCGCCTTGACGTCGTGGTTGGCTCACATTTTTTAATGTCTTCTTCCTGGTTGCGAAAGCCATTAGCATAAACCACTTGAATGCCAGCGTTTAACATTTATTATGCGCGAAAGGGGAATGAAGTGTGTGGGAGGCACACAAGGTGGGGAGTTGGCCGTTGATGGGGAAGGGCGCTTTGGTGTGCCGCATTGCGGAAAAAGAACTGCGGAACTGTGTGTGCATGCCTTGTCATATTTTCGTATAATAACTTATTTGCTTTCATGTCAAGAGGCGACGACGGTGACGACGACAGAAGGCAACGCCCAAGCACCAACTTTATTACATATACACATACATACATACGTATGTGGGTATACTTTCCCGGCAGTCAAATCAACCAGTACTTTTCTAGCTGTTTGCGTTGCAGCTGCATTAGTTCGTTTACAATTTATTTTTAGTTTTTTCAATATTCTTAATATGCGGTTGTGCTAAGAAATGTACCAGTCAAAGGACTAGTAGGTCTCTCAACTTGCGTTCCACCAATAAATTAACCAGTTTGTAATAGACAACAAAATCAAGTTCCATTAATCTTGAAATTCACCAGTTTTAGACAAGTTTATAAAATAATGGGTGTTCGACCTAGCATGTAGAATAAAACCATTGATCTTTTTGACTTTGGCAGTTATAATAAGATCGGTTATACATCAGAAATTGTTTTATGTTAGACAAATAAAAAATTAAAATAAAAATGGAGCACTTTTGACTTGAAAAAATGTTAAATATTATAAACCTTTGAAAATCTTCTAAAGTCGAATAACACTAGTTTACAGCAAAAAAATTTAATATTAATATTAAAATAAAAAAAGTTAAAATTAAAAAAAATAAAATAGTAAAAAAAAAAAATAATAAAAAACAGTGAAAATGTTAAAAAAATAAAAAAAAATGTAAATCTTCGAAAATCGAACCACTTTAGTTTACAGTAAAATTAAAAAAATAAGTAAAAAATAAAATAATATATTAAAAAATAAAATATACAAGCTGAAAAGTTTCTAAATCTTTGAAAGTCGAATAACATTAGTTTACAGCGTAAAAATAAAAATATTCAAATAATATATGAAAAAAAATTAATTAAAATATTAAAATGAAAAAATTTAAAATGTTTGAAAATCTTTGAAATTCGAGTAACACTAAAAAAATCAATATTAATATAAAAATATATTAAAAAAAAAATTAAATAAAATACTACAATTAAAAATTAAAAACAAAAAAAAAATTTAAAAAAATAAAAACTTAAATAAAATATTAACAAATTAAAAAGTTTTAAAATCTTCGAAAATCGAATAACAGTAGTTTACAGCAAAAAAAGAAATATTAAAAAAATATATAAAAAATAAAATAAAATATTAAAAAATTAAATATAGAAAGTGAAAGTTTGAAATCTTCTAAAGTCGAATAACACTAGTTAATAGCAAAAAATTTAATATTCATATTAAAATAAAAAAAGTTAAAATTAAAAAAAAATAAAATAGTAAAAAACAAAAAAATTAAGATGTTAAAAGAATAAACAATTTTTTAAATCTTTGAAAGTCGAATAACACTAGTTTGATGTAAAAAAAATTAAAAGATAATCTAAACATTATTAAAAGAAAATTAAATAAAAAAATTAGAAACATTTGAAAATCTTCGAAAATCGAATAACTTTAGTTTACAGCAAAAAATGATATATTAAAAAAATATATAAAAAATAAAATAAAATATTAAAAAATTAAATATACAAAGTGAAAGTTTGAAATCTTGGAAAGTCGAATATCATTAGTTTACAACGTCAAAATAAAAATATTAAAAAATATATGAAAAAAATTAGGTAAATTATTAAAATGAAAAACTTTAAAATGTTTGAAAATCTTTGAAATTCGAATAACACTAAAAAAAATTAATATTAATATAAAAATATATTTGAATAAAAAAAATAACATCAAAAAAGGTATATAAAAAAAAATAAAAAATAAAATAAAATATTAATAAATTAAAAAGTTTTAAAATCTTCGAAAATCGAATAACTTTAGTTTACAGCAAAAAAAAAAAATATTAAAAAATAAAAAACTATATTAAAAAATAAAATATACAAGCTGAAAAGTTTCTAAATCTTCAAAAGTCTAATAACATTAGTTTACAGCGTAAAATAATAATATTAAAAAATATATATAAAAAAATAAATAAAATAATAATAAATTAAAAAAATTAAAAACATTTGAAATTCGAATAACACTAGTTTACAGCAAAAAAAAATAAATAAATATTAATATAAAAAATATTTAATTGAAAAAAGGTAAATAAAATATTAAAATAAAAAAATTAAAAATATTTGAAAATTTTCGAAAATCGAATAACAACTATTTACAACAAAAAAAAATATAACAAAATATATAAAAAATTAAATAAAATATTAAAAAATAAAATATTAACAAATTAAAAAAATTTTAAATCTTCGAAAGTCGATTAACACTACTTTACGGCAAAAAAAAGAAGCCGCAACAACCTATTCATGTAGTTCTTGTGTAGAACCGGTCGCTGAGTTTGAAAATTCACATACTCTTTGCATCACGGCGCTAACGCAAAACATTAACTACAATCCCTTGAACGGACCCATAACCAATGTTAAAGTCCTCTGCCAGCTCTCTGATGATTAATTTGCTGTTATTTATTAACTTTTCTTTCACTTTATTGATATTTTCATCACTTTTCGATGTCAACGTAGTGGCAGTTCATCATCCTCGATGGACACAAGTTCCCTCTTGAAGCATTCATGCCAAAAATTTATTTTTTTTCTTGTTCAAATTTAATACAAACTCGTTGTTGTAAATTCAAATTAATTTTTAAAACTGTCTAACTAGTCTAAATTAAACTAAAAAAAATCGATAAGACATGAAGAGGTAGATTTGCTCAAGACGACGTAACTTTTACAAATGTGAAGCAATGGAGATCAAATTTTGGTAGGGTTGTTAATCACAGATGTGGCAACAAAAAAAAAAACAGAGTTCAATTCATTTGATTAAGAGCGTGACCCGGCGGTTGTTCACGGAACTTTTTGATCAAGGTGTTAAATAATTGGCGCTTAAATCCTTTATGATGTTTTTCCATAAATGGAGGGACTTACAGTTGTAAGCCGACGCTGAACGCCAGCTGGTTCTTTATGATCATCATTTTTTCAAGGCAGAAATACACTCGGAGGTTTACCTTTGCTTGCCTATTACAAAAAATTTGTCTATCAATTGGTCTTTTACATCCGGGCTTTCAAACCTGTGTACTACCGAATGACAGTCACGCACCAACCCATTCGTCTATGGCAGCCGCTATTTCCTATATAATTCACAATAACTTTTTATATTTTCAATGCACAGACACGAAGGTCACTTTTATTGTAGTGAAAGTAAATTAATATATCAAATTATTATAATTTGTTTATTGTTTCTCCGATTTATATGATTTAATTTAAACAAAAACACATTTTATTTGTTGAGAAACTGAATGAAGCCAACTTCAACGTAAAATTATATTATTAAATCACCAGCAAACATTTTAGGAACTGGTCTTTCCAGCGCAGAAGAGGCCACCGCATACAGCTCTAATTCTAGTCACACAGCGCACCTGTAGTCATTCTCGCACTAGTCCCACTTCTTCCCTCAAATACCACTTCATTGACTAGAATGTGTACTGAGTACTTTAGCTTTCCATTGCAGGGTAAATGCAAGTACACAAGCAGTGGCCATCATTTCCTTCAACTGTGGTTGATTGTAAGTGATGGCGCGACCTATCGACATCATCACTCTGCATGCCTGTGTGGGTCTGTATGTGTGTGTGCAAGCACATTTGTCGCAGCCAACTGCCAAGCGCTGCCGCAGCTCCTGCCGACTTCTTTTCACTGGTATTTGCTATCATCATCACTCACTTGAGCGCACTTCCATTTGCTTTTTGCTTTCAGCATAAAGTATGAGTAAGCAAAGCTATCAAGCATCGACAAACATATTATATTTTATCTTGCCTCTCCCCCCGTCGCTCTCTTTATTCAACTTGCTTTGTGCGCTTGTGCCTTTTTCCTTCTTTTAGCCGCTGTCTGCGCTATTTTTCCCCCATACAATTCAGCCTATCGGCTTATTGTTCAGGATTTAATAATATTTCTTTATTCCTACGCTTATTCTTGCACAATTCGCTTTTCTTTGCATTTCTTTGCTGTCTCCCTTACACTTCCTTTTATTATTGCACATCTTTTGGTGCGCTTGAATAGCCTCATTTGTTATTTTGTTTGCTTTTTGTTGGCGCATCATTTTTATTTATTGACCGACGATTTGCTGAGGTAATTTACAGTTTCTTATGGCAAATGATTTTCTTTTCATATTTTCCTGGGCACAATTTATGTGGCTTATGGGATAAACTGGCCTTGAGTGCGCACATTCAGCATATATTTAAATGAAGAAAAGCAATTTATGGCACTTACAAAATATTAATTAGGTAAAAATATATTTTATTATATGGAATGCGACAATTTTACTTAGCTGCTGTGCGTAGTAATTAATCCAATTAATTCTGAAAGTTATTTAGCGCTAAACTATTGACTTTTTTCTGTTAAGCTTCTTATAAACAGCTAGAAAAGGACTATAAAAGTACTAGGTTAGCTTAGGTTAGGTTAGGTTGAAGCGGTCTTGTCCTGTGGGACACACTCAGGCTCATAGCCTATTGTGATGCCGCGTGGGGAGCTTGTTCCTATCTCTCCTAAAATCAGTGTGTGCTTTTCAAAAATTTTAGAATATTTCTGATTTCTGCAGAACTGAGATCTTCCAACTCATTAAAAAATTGTGATAAGAGAATGCGTCTGGATAGAGAAGGACAGTGCACAGTAGCTGCGAAATCGTCTTTTCCTCTTCCTCTTCTAAACAGCTTCTGCAGAAATCATGTGCCTACCTCTTAGGCAGTGTCCCGCTATAACGGAAATCAATGTGCTAAGACTGTGCTTATTTTTGAAGTGAAACTTCTTAGGCGCCGATGGACGAGCGAGAATGTAAAGTAAAATTTCAAGGCCATGCGACGTTTTAGGCATTTCGCTCCGCGAGAGTGCTATAAAGTTCGTTTGTGCGGGTGATAAACGCTCGGAGTAGTGCGCGTTGTTGCCACGGTTTGTGTCTGGCGTTTACCTACACCGGTCGAGCTTTCTCCGTTTTTTTGTAAATTTTGTCTATTTGTATTCTCTGCAAATGTTGTGAATTTATTTAGATATATATTCCTTCTCTCTCTCTCACTCTCTCTCATTTTCTCTTGGGCCTCTGCCTCTTTCTTTGTCTGCCTTGAAAGTTTCTCTTCTGTTATGTGTACTACGCTAGACGCACTTTTTGCTTAACAATGATTAAGTGCGTTTAGCATTGAGAGTCGGTCACAATTTTCAGACAATTCTGCGGGTGGTTTCATCACGCCATCTTCCATTCATTGCTCTTACAATTTGCTGAAAGAGATAAGCACTTATAAGTCTGCCTATGTCATTGCCTGTGTGCGCATCAATCAACTTGGTACCAAGCCTGGCTAGTTCATTGGTCCTACAGTTACCCTCAATGTCGCGATGCCCAGGAACTCATTTGAGCTTTACAACTAGCCACACCGCTAAAGAAAAAGAAACAGCCGACTATGAAAGCTTTGTATCAAATATATTTTTTTTTACTTTTTGCAGCACTTAAATGAAAAGATTACCTAAGGACGAAACTAAGAATAAAAAAATACGTAACTAAGAAAATAAAATAAAAAATAACAAAAAATAAGAATAATAGTTGAAAGTAAAATACCAATTCTTACGATATACTCGTATTTCGAGCTGCAATATTGCATTGAATCCAATAAAGTCACATCCCTCATTGACCCTCTAAAGTCAAATGGCCAAGTAAACGTAAAGAGGTGAAATAAATAATTACAAATTTACGAGAGAAAACTTCAAAAAATCAAATGTTTTTGCATTAATTTGTTATATGTGCACATTTTTATTTGGGATTAAAAAAGCAAACAAAAAATAAACAAATAAATAGTGACAGTTTTTTGCATATCAAAGGCAGATGACAAGAGATGCAAGCCTCGTGTTGTTGGACAAAAGACAGAGAAAAACAGGACTGAAATGCTAATAACAGCAATACAGTTGGCGGCAATAAAAAATGCGTGGCAAAAAATGAAAAGTAAATAAGTAAATGAATTACATACACACAAATGCATTTGCGACAATACCCGGCGGGAAAATTCACTTCAGAGATACACTTGCAATGAATTTATTTTATTTTATTATTTATAAAAAATTACCAAGCAACCACCGTAGTCGCATGGGTTGGTGCATGATTACCATTCGGTAGTGCCCGAAGTTCGAAATCTTATGCATTAAACATCAAATGATAGAAAAACTATTTTTTCTAATAGCTGTCCCCCCTTGGCAAGCGATGGCGAACCTCCGTATTTTATTTCTGAGTTTCCTTATTTCTGCCGTGAAAAAATTTCCTTATAAAAAACCATCTACCGGAGACGGCATAAAACTGTACGTTCTTCCATTTGTAGAAAAATATCAAGACGCACAACGCAAATAGGAGGAGCAGCTCTGCCAAACACCTAAATTCAGGTATCTCTATGTATAAAACTTCGAACCATGACTTTATTACTTTAGCGTCCTTTTCTTTTTCTTTTGAGCAACTCAAGAATCTCAGCATTTAGTGAATGCTGAAGTTAGTCTCATTAGGATCAAATGCTAGAATGCCATGCTTCAGGCAGCTGCAGTAAACGGGACACGAAGCTACGATAAATCTTACCGTATGAATATCTAACGAACAATGGGGATGGCTTGGGCATGTTTTGAGAAGACCAATAAATGGCATTACTCGTTGTGCAATCGATTGGAGTCCGAAGAAAGCCGGCGAAGAGGCAGACCCGCGCAAACCTGGACAAGGAGCCTGGAAGCAGACGAAGTCAAGAAGTTGGCGCTTGACAGAAACAAATAGCGGAAATTGACCCTATACAATAGAAACTAAAATAATGTGGGACTAGGACAACAATTACTTTCAAGCGTCAAATCTGTATCAGCCCTACGGGTTACCTCAAGTATTTCCGATACCTACATGCTCAGAAGGACCTCGCGACGCGAGCCATGTTAGTGTTATAGTGCAGCGCTTGCTAAGTTCAGCTGAGCATCCAACTTTTCAAGGGCAGAGTGCAGGTAGCCAAAGGAATCTGGCAATACACAACACCACGAATGCTGTCAAAGATGAAGTAGTAACTACCTCCCGATTGTCTTGCCTTGTCAGCTCAGGAGCCACATAGTTTGCCCATATTCGACGGACCCATCTGGCAACCCTGTATCTTTTGACAGAGACGTCAAATCGCTTAATAACATATCGCTTTTGAAGCGTCAGTCCAAGCAGATTTTTACCATGGAACAGTACACGCCATGCGAGCGCTCCCAAATTATTGAAATTTACATTGAACAAAAGAAGTCAAAAGAAGAAGAAGAACAAAATCATAATGCCCGATGAGGCTCATTTCTTATTGAATGGGACGGGAAACAAGCAAAATTGCCGTATTTACGCCACTGAAAATCCTCACGAAATTCAAGAGGTAACTCTTTACGACGAAAAAGTCACTGTTTGGTGCGGCGTTGGTGCGAAAACGATTATTGGGCCATTTTTCTTCGAAAATGAAGATGGCCAAGCTGTTACCGTCAATCAGGAGCGTTATCGCGATATGATAATCACTTTTGTGATGCCAATTAATCGTCAAAAGCGTATGAGGCAGTTCTGGTTCAGTTCAACAAGACGGCGCTCCACCGCACACAGCTCGCACCACAATCGATTTTTTGAAGAAATTGTTTCCTCGTCGTTTGATGTCGAAAAATGGCGATTTTGACTGGCCACCGCGTTCGCCCGATTTAACGCCACCTGACTTCTTCTTGTGGGGATATTTAAAATCAAAGGTTTATATTAATAAGCCAAAGACCATAGAAGAGCTCAAGAACAACATCCGTGAGGAAATAGCCGCTATTCCAGCCGAAATGTTAGCTAAAACTATGGAAAATGCTGCAGAACGGGCACAATACGCCGTACAGGCTCAAGGCGGCCATTTGAGAGATATCATATACAAAACCTGATGTCAACAAATCTACTTGAACCAAATAAAATGATTATTATCGTCAACATCAAAAAAATTGTGTTTTTCTTTGATTTAGAAAAAAACACATGGGTCCGTCGAATATGGGCAACCCAGTATATGAACCTGTTATCAAAGTATGCAGCAGCAACCCTAAGGATTCAGCGACAAACGACAGGTCAGTCAGGTATTCCTCTACTTATTTCAAGTGTGCTATGAAGTCCAGCACTCTGATTATTGCTTGCATTTCATAATGAAGTTTTATCTTTTTAGACTTTGCTGCACTATTGAGCAGCTACTTCTTGGAAGACGGTGCCGTAAATCGGAGCCCCAAAGCTAAGTTGAATGGGAGTTCTGCGCAGAAACCTCCTCTATCCACCTTTCGTTCAACTTCAACGCATTCAGCTTTTAGCTTTACTCCACTCGCCACGTATTCTATGCTTTTATTTATGGGATAACGGGAGTGTCTGTGATAAGTATCTATCTATGAAAAGGTTCTAACATAGGCGTGCACAGATCAATTGACTCGGGGATGAGCTCCAAGTTTTTAAGAATTCGGAAATGCTTGTAGCTCAAGTCAAACCTCAAGCTCAAGTAACCTGTAACTCTTTGCCTAATAGCGGCTATTTGACTTGTCATGTCTGTAGTTGTCACATTTAGCAAAAAATATAGAAGTGGTTGATTGGTAGTGCCCCAAATTTGAGCTATTCAGAATATATATATATTTTTTTTTAATTTTCTAAAATGGATATTAACGCTGCAAACATATTTTTAAAATTTAATCTAGTTTCTTAAAATTTGAAAAAAGTAATGCAGTCCTTACCGAAGATCCCGTACTTTATTTGAGAGAGAAGGTTTTGTACTACAATTGAAGAGGAGGAATGGCACAAAGGCGTGAAGCCTGGCCATAGGACTTCTCACATCTATACAGACGGCTCTTAAACTTTAGACGGAGGGAGAGTGGGCATTTATTGCTCAAAAGTAGGGATTAGGCAGCCTATCAAACTGCTAGACCACAGCAGTATTTTCCAAGCGGAAGTTTTTGCTGTGGGGAAAGCCGCGGAGCTAGCATAAGCAATAAAACCGATAAGCTCATATTGTATTAAGTCCAAAAATGTTCCACGGAGCAGGTAGACCATAGAAAGGCTAGCCGCAAACAGTTGGCGTAGGCTGCATATCTATTGGGTACCTGGTCACAAAGGCATTATGGGAAACGAAATAGTAGATGAGATAGCAAAAGGTGCTGTTAGACTACCTTTTGAGCAAGAGAACGACATACCAAAACCGCTAAATAAAATACATTACGAATTGGGCGGCCGCATGGGTTGGTGCGTGATTATCATTCGGAATTCACAGAGAGGTCGTTGGTTCGAATCTCGGTGAAAGCAAAATTAATAAAAACATTTTTGTAATAGCGGTCGCCCCTCGGCAGGCAATGGCAAACCTCCGAGTGTATTTCTGCCATGGAAAAGCTCCTCATAAAAATATCTGCCGTTCGGAGTCGGCTTGAAACTGTAGGTCCCTCCATTTGTGGAACAACATCAACACGCACACCACAAATAGGAGGAGGAGCTCGGCCAAACACCTAACAGAAGTGTACTCGCCAATTATTTATTTTAATTGAACGGCTACATGAAAAAGCGAGTGGAAACTAGGTGGATTAATCTGATCACATGCAAAAAAGGACAAGTTATGGGTAGAACTAACGACAAAAAACTGGCTCAATTCGTACTTACGTGCGTTTGTCTGGCATTATCAAAAACGCGTTTAAAATGCCAGACCTGAGGGTCTGCAGGACGACTCAAAAGCGGATCTCGCAGCGCTGCTTAGATTCGCTAAAAGCGTTGAGATCCTATATGATGTCTGCTTTTAGAATTCATAGAGGTCGGTGGCAATCTGGTAATGCCAAGGAGCAAAAGATCTATGCGTGGCTTAATGTCAATCAGGCTAACGTAACTTAACCCAGTGAAGATTCTTACCTTTCTCATGAATACTGCAAAAGTTGTAGAGACGAGGAAGGGGAATAAACAGTACAGGGTAGCCAATATTCGACGGACCCATCTGGCAACCCTGCATCTTTTGACAGAGACGTCAAATCGCTTAATGACATACCGCGTTGGAAGCGTCAGTCCAAGCAGATTTTTACCATGGAACAGTAGACGCCACGCGAGCGCTCCCAAATTGTTTAAATTTACATTCAACAAAAGAAGTCAATTGTGAAAACTCAACGTGCGTATAAAAAATTAAATAATGTGAAAAGTGCGCCTTCTAAGAACACCATTAAACGTTTGTACGAAAGTTACGACCAAGACGATCGGTTGAGAATATTGCTCTTGTACGGGCCAGTTTTGAGACGTTGCCAAGGACAGCCCAAAATCGCCGTTCTCAGCAGTTGGACATTGCTCGGACCACTTTACAACGAATTATCCGCATTGATTTGCATTTATTCCCATATAAGATTCAATTGACGCAAAGATGGTTGGAATGGGCCCAAAAAACACATGGGTCTGTCGAATATGGACAACCCTGTAGAACACTTGCTCTGTAATTGTCCAGCCTTAGTTAGGAATAGGTTGTTAGAAAAATACTCGTTTGACTCTCTTGCGGAACTCTCCGGTGGGCTAAAGCCTATTCTACGCTTCATAAGAGCGTCGAAATGGTTCCATGATGAATGGATACGCAGTGGCACCACAATGAACCTGCATGGTTTGAGTGAGTTGACTAATCTAAGCCGACTACCACAAAAACCTAACCTAATCCTACCAAAGATCCTCCTCATACTTATAGTTTTTGTTTCATTAGTTTCGGTTTTTCCTGTTGGGTACAAAGCGCACACAAATACACGTAAATATGTGACTGCGGCAACGGTGTTTGTATCCGTTTGTCAACACTTTTTGTAGTCACTTTTTTGTTTTTTCTTATTGTTTTTAATTTTTGCCCCTTTTGTTGTTGTTGTGAATGCATCAGAAAGCCGAAACTGCAATGTCATGTTAAGAGTTGATTTTAAAATTTTTTAATCCGCTTGTATGTCAATTTACCCACACCTAGCAGACGAGCGAGCGAGCAGTCAGTCAGCCACTCACGCAGTCAATCAGAAAGAGTTGAGGGCTTTACGCATACATATACAGAATTAAATATACATGAATATATATATATATATATTAGGCCGGGTCGATTTGTGGGGAGGCAAAACAATCGCCCATTGCTCTGTGAAAATCATATTCTAGGGATCAAAATAAGAAACTTTGCCGAAGGAACCATACCTCTAAAACGAATTCTGATGTGCCCCAATTTGGGTCGAACTTTTAAGTTTCTTTTCTCATGTAAAGGCCAAAAATGGTGATATTTTGAAATGATTGTATGGGGAACCCCTCAGGGGAGTTCCAGGGGGTGTGCCACTAGCATAGGTGGATCGGCCGTGGGGGTCGGTCATACATTTGGACTCGATTGGATCACTCTAAATGGGTCAAAGTGGGATTTTTCGTTCGACCCAAATTGGGGGACATCAGAATTTGTTTTAGAGGTATGGTTCCTTCGGCAAAGTTTCTTATTTTGATCCCTAGAATATGATTTACACAGAGCAATGAGCGATTTTTAAATCGACCCGCCCTACATCTAGGTACATATGCATGGCTGCGTGCTTGTTGGAGTATGCCATTGCATACAAACACAAAGAATTTCATTTACATATTTGTTGTATAAATCAAATGTATATATTTATATGCATGCGCACGCACATACATACATACAAATGCATGCTTCAAGTACAAAATACTCGTATGCAAAAACTGACTTCAGGCCATGTTGAGCCTACTGTGCAACTACGAATGGTGCTATGCACGCACGTACATGTGTATATATGTGCATACGCATTTGTTTTCATCGAGTACAAATACAAGTCTGCCAATGCAATTTCGTTTATACTCCTGTATATGCATACATACATACATACATATGTGCGTTTGTTTAAATGTATTTATGCTGCCTTTCAGTTAGCGCCTAAGTGCGTACAGCAACAATTAATCCTATCACAATGCACATACATACAAATATATATTCACATACATACATACATGTATACACACAATCCATACATCCACTTGCTTTCTGACATTCCGACCTTTGGAGGTATGCAGAGTATATTTCCTACCAACAAATGATAAAAACAAGTGCGACAACAACAACAATGGGAAGTCGTTTGCATTTAATTCTCACTCATATATACGACGTGTCACGGTCAGAGTGTCATCCACCCATTCGTTTACCTGCAGCCGAGAAGTGACGGTGTCAACATTAAAAGCGGATTTAAAATAACTCATACGCCGGGGTGTGCCAATCAAAACGTACGGAGGAGAGAGTAAAGAAGTGGAAGTGTGTGTTACATTTTAATGGATATATCTACATATCTATGGATGCGTAATAAAAGGAAATAGTTGTATTTGTAAGATAAAAGCACGCAGATACGTACATACATACAGTGAGCAGTAGAGCCAAGCTCGTCATGAAATGTAGCAAATATAAAAAAAAATGCACTAACTACACGCGCTTGAGTCAATCACTCACTACAGTATCAAACAGAAGACAAGGCAATAGTTTGTAAGCAACGCACTAATGCACGATTTCCGGTGTTGTAGTGGGAGGAGTGTAAACTATCGCTGACGTTAAGTCTCCAGACGCCCACAGGAGCGGAACCTGGAAGCAGGAACCGGTTGTATCAATAGACATAGAGCGGTTGCCGGGTGAAAATCCGGTGTGACGGCAGCTTTGATAATGTTTCTGATATTTTGATTTTAAAATCCTTATAAAAACGCAATTGAATACAGACATAACGCATGGGCTGAAAAGTCCCGGGCCTAACAAAAATAACTTTATTCATGAATGTACAAAATTTCCATCAAGAACAACGCAATCATTCAAGCGTAGTTCTATCATTTCAACACCCTTTTGTAGAGCAATTTATCTTATGCCTCAAAAAGGTCTCAGTTTTAGCGATAACCGCTTCATTCGAGCGAAATTTCTTAGGTCTGCAAACAGCCAGTAGTTGCTGGGAGCTAAATCTGGAAGATACGGTTGATGTGAGAGTAATTCAAAGTTCAATTCGTGTAGTTTTGTCTCTGCTCAGAATCATCAACACATTCTTGTTTTTGGTTAGCAGTGAGCAAAAGCGTCACCCACTTTGAACAGAGCTTTTTTATAGGCAAATGCAGATGCAATATAAAGCCAACTCGCTCTTTTGATACCTGTATAATGTCAGCTAACTCAGGCAGTGTCACTTTTCGATCATTCAAAATGATTTTGTGGTTTTCTTGATGCTTTCTGGTGTCACCGCCTCATTTACACATCCACTGCGTTGTGCATCGTCGGTGTCTCTACGACCAAGTTTGAAGTCAGCAAACCACCGTTTTATTGTTATTTCTGACGGAGCTGGGAGTTCTGCTTTTCAAGCCAGCCAGCTTCGCTTGCACGATATGTTTTCCCATGCAGAGACAGTGTGAAATTAAAACAGGAAATTTTGTATGATTCATTGTTTTGAAAATAACAAAAGTAGAGTCACTCTTAGCACAATAACTCACAAACTAATGAATAGAATATCATGAAATTTTAACAGTTGTCTTTTTAAGATTAGTACTAACTAAAAAAAATGTGAATGTGATAAAACTAGAGCCGTATATGTTTTTAGCCCGGGACTTTTCAGCCCATATGCTATTAATAATTTTTGAACTCTTCTTAAGACTAAAGTAGCTTTTCGCTTTTTTATTAAATTTATGTGATTTTTTTTATGATTCATTGAATTTTTACTTTTACATAAGAAGTAATGTGGAAAGGGGTAAAAGAAAAGGCTTCGATTGTAGGTGGGTAGAAGGGGTGGTTGTCGTAATGAAACACTTAGACCTGTTGTAGATCCACTGTGATACCATTGGAGCTTATTCTTACACTAGGGGTTCCTTTTTAAACTATTATGTAGCTGTTATAAACGAGCAAAACTTCGCTAGTTTTAGATGCGCAAAGAATGTAGTACCGAAGCCTCCTTCTGACTAGGCCTCAACACTCACATAAGAAGTGTCTGATGGTTTCCTCTTCTTCTGTGTTAAGACAGCTTCTACAAAAATCGTAGTATGGGTGTCTTAACCTTCTAGCATGGGTACCTATTAAACAATGTCCAGTTAATACACCTATCAGGTTTCCTATAACTTCTCTATTAAGTTTCAACAGGCTTTTTGAGCAACCGCTGTTCCTTTTCGGCCATGTTTGTTTGCTTAGTTCGCATGTAGTGAGGAGGTTTTGCCAAAATTGTATTTACCATGCTGATGGTTTCCCTATCAATTAGCAATTCACATGTGGCTATAGGCAGAGGTATCAGCATCTCATCCAATTGGATATCTCGTCAGTACGAGCAAGTTCATCTGCTTTGCAGTTTCCTGCTATATTCCTGTAGCCTGGCACCCAGATCAGGTATACTTTGTAGTATTGAGATACGTCATTCAGAAATTTAAAACATTCTATGGCACCAATTAAAGACATCATTTTTCAAAAAAAAATTTATATTTTTCAACATAGTCCCATTTTAGAAAGATACCTTTCTTCCGCTCCGTCCATTTTTTTTGACCCCTCTAAAAATTAGATTTTTTCCCGCAGGCAATTTCTTAATGTTTGGGAACAAGAAAAAGTCGCAGGAAGCCAGATCGGGTGAATACGGGGGTACGGCAGCAATTCATAACGCAATTCAAGCAGTTGTGCGGCGTCCAATAACTCACTGCAGCATTGTCAAGTGATCGTTCTTTCTTTTCTAAACATTCCATGAACATGACACCGTTCGCATCCCAAACAATCGTCGCCATGACCATTCCGGCTGATGGGACTGTCTTCGTCTGCTTTTGAGCAGATTCACCGGGAGAAATCCATGGTTTTATTGTTGCTTAGTTTCTGGCGTGTAATGATGAATCCAGGTTTCATCAACGGTGCGTACTCGACGTTAAAATTCTTTCGGATCTCGCTTAAATTGCTCCAAACACTGCTTCGAAGTTCACTGCTGCATTCGTTTGTTGTCCACTGTGAGCAATCGCGGACCACATCGGGCCGACAATTTTTTCATCGTCAACTTATAATATAAAATATTAACTGCCGTTCCGGTCGACACAGCTATGACCTCTGGTACTTCGCGCACTTTCGTTCGTCGATCAGCGAGAATCTTGTCGCGGACGTTTTTTAATAATTTCCTCGGTAACCACGTCTGCCGTGCATCCTGGTCGCTCCTTATCAAAAACGGTTGTGCGCCCATGCTTAAATTCGTTGAACCAATATCTAACTATGGTCATAGATGGCGAAGCGGTCCTAAAGTCTTCATTCGACTTTGCTTTCATATCCTCCCATTTCTTCCCATCCAAAAGCAGAAAATGAATTACCGAACGATACTGACTATCTGAGTAAATAAAGACTTCATTTGTGGATAGTACCTACTCTCGTTTTTATCGCTGTGAGTCCCTCCTTAATAGCAGTGACTTCCGCTTGAAATACACTACAGTGATCGGGTAGGCGAACCGATTGGTTAACATCAAGTCTACTTTGTTATCTAGTTTTGGGCTATCTGTACAGATATTTTATCATTTTCGTTAACAATAAGTCCATTACCCCATTCCGCTTTCTTCTTCTTAGTCTCACAGAAATGCGTTGTGCCAGGAATACAAAAATTTTACGAGTACCCGTTACAGTTCGTTCTAAGTAGATCGATGTCTCTTAATCTGAGAGCAGTTGTTTGCTTGCCGAATTGCTCTATAGGTAATGAGCTTAAGAAAAGGCTTAAAACTAAAAAAATAGCCTCACTGTGCATACATACATATACCCACATGCATATTTACATGCACGTAAACTTCCACGCAGCGCTTGCATGCACAACAAAGGACTCAACTGCCCTCATGCTACGCACATACATGCGAGTGCTATAGCTGCAGGGTGACACTCTCATTTGCCTCACTAATGTCAAATTAATGCTGTTTCGCATTCAAATTTAATTTAAGTTCACACATTCACATGTACACATACAGGCGCACACAGGCACATTTCACTTTAAAGCATAGCCGTTGGGTGTATTGTGTGCGTGTGTGTGTGTGTGAATGTATGGATGTTTCGAAGTGCCGAAGCGGACTTAGTTGGGCTGTGGGTGTGGCTGTCAACATTTACGCCTCATCGCATGCGGCTTTTCGTTAAATGCCCTCAGTGTATTGACAGTTGTTGCTATTGACTTGTTGTTCGTGTGTGTGTGTATAAGTGCGTGCGTGTACTGATGTTTGAGAAGCCAGCAGCATTACGCATCAACGACCGAGCAATGCAGTGTTGGTAAATAACAACAAAATGTTGGGTACAATTGATGCAATTTGTCAGCAGTCGAATGAAGTTGAAAATTCAACATGCAGGTGCGGATATACATGCGTGTGAATGACATGTGTGTCTATGTATGTATGTATGTATGTGTATAAATGCAATTTAGATATGGAGAAGTGCATGCTTAAGGGGACAGATACCTTTAAAATTTCGAAAAAAATAATAATTTTTTTTTTATAAAATGTTAATATAATCCTTTAAGACATGTCAAAAATTTTTAAGAGCGTAAATTTAAGTATTTCTTATATTATAGATCGTCAACCGTGACGACTCTATTCTTTGCGTTCGAGCGCTGGGAGAGGTTGAATTTTTATGATTTCAAACTTTAGACGCGTTTTTCTCAAAACGATGAGTCGATCACTCGAAACCGATCTCCTTGAAATTTTGCACACATCTTTTTTATGATATTACTTTCTATGTGAATTTACAATTTTTTGAAAATTTTTGGAAAAATAATTTTTTCGAAGCAAAAATAATAGGAAAATTCGCCCCAAAATTCCTTTTTTTGTTTTTTGAAGCATTTTATTCCGCGATTTTTTTTTTCATTTTTTTAATTTATATTAAATTATGACATTAATAAACAAAAAAATTGTTGGTTTTTTGTATTCAGGTCAGTGACGCCGATGCTACAATGCTCGCCGATTGAGAAGCCCCGCTGCGACCTTCCTGGTAGAATTAAGTGTACATCCGCCATTTTCAATGATTAAAATAAAAAAAAAATGTTGTCTATTATTTTAATGTATAAATAAACTGTATGCCAATTTTGAAAAAAATATATTGACTTCTTCATTTTAAATAATTTTAATGAAAATCAGGGAAAATATGGCGGTTTACAGGTATCTGTCCCCTTAAGGCGGGAGCCTGGTTAATGAGGTCTAAAAATTGCATCTCTTTGCGATTTTTGTTTTTTAAGGAAAAAATTAATTAAGCACTGCAAAGTTTTTTCTATCTTTTAGTGAACATTTAAAAAGTATAAAAAATGTTTGTACTGGTTAAAATAAGTTGAAAAAATGTTTAACATAGAAATTAGTAGATACCTGCAACGCTGGAGTTTCCAACTGGCGTACAAAATACAGCTCGTAATTATTATCTAAAGCAAAATGGATTTCTAATTATCATGATTTTTTATTCTAGATGAAACTGAGAGAAATTCCAAAATTTCAACTTTTTGGAGGTTTTAAAAAGAAAATGCCTTTCTATAAAAAAAAATTCACTTCAACTTAGTATAAAAATCTTGAAAATTTTTTTTAATCTATTTTGTTAGTTCAAATAGAAGAGAATTTATTATTGAAGGGAACAAGCTATGATTCATTTCAAAAGGTTCATTAGTTTTTTTAGTTTTAGTTTTCATTCATGTACGCCAATTCAAAGAAATCATAAAAATGAAAAGTCGAGAAAAGAAGATAAAGTTTGTACTATAGCTGTCCGGTCACAGCGTAACTACCTAACGCTCGCCTACCTTTGGCTTTGTATCAACGGAAATATTGAGAATTAGGCTCTGTAACTTTGTGTGAATATTCTGAAATATATTAGGAATCGCTTAAAACGAAAAAAAAATGAATTTTTTTGACCTTATAAACCAGGCTCCCCCCTTAAGTTTATATGCACAGAAGTGCGTAAAAATATCTGTACTTACATATGTATATGTCTGTTTGCATGTAAGTATGCGTGTATGTTTGCATGCATTTGTGTATGTCTGTATGTATGCATGTGTGCATGCATATATTCGTATCTGCTTGCAGGCATTTCACCAGCTGAATTGCCTAAACCGCACAACGGCCCAATTTCCGGCTGCTGGTCGGCTGCAGCTCTTCATACAAACACACATACATGCTTACTTGCTTACATACATACATGCCTACAAGCACATGCATGAACTTGTGCAAGTGTTAAAATGTGTATGCATTGGTGCAAGTAATTTTCCTATACCCTAAAGGGCATTTTGTTGTGCCATTTCCCCTTACCGCTTTGCAGTCTTTCCCTATGCATGTTTGTATGTATATGTGTTAGTGCGTGCCTGTGTGCGTACGCATGCGAATGTTGCGGTATTTCCTGGCGTTGCGCAGTCTATATGTCAGGCGTATTGTGTTGACATGAAAATGGCTTCCAGCTGTATTAATAAATCATTCAGTATGCACTTTAGGACTTTGTCGCTCATTTGCAAATACATTTCGCAGTGGGAAAAAACTTGTACGTGCATGTGTGCGTAGGGAAATGCAACTACAGGCCGAAATACTACAAATAAGTGCATATATGTAAATAAAAAATAAAAAAAAGAGTTTGCATGTGAGAGCACGCCTACACACAACTAAGTTCATTTACATTTATTTTATGCCTAAATCTACGCAAATAAAATACAGCATCCATCAATTAGTTGCCACACAGAAATTAGCAGAATATTTATGTGTAGAAATTTATGCCTAACCGATTATGTAAACCTGAATTTTACA
Organism: Anastrepha fraterculus; assembly: GCA_037575425.1. Lineage (NCBI taxonomy): Eukaryota > Metazoa > Arthropoda > Insecta > Diptera > Tephritidae > Anastrepha > Anastrepha fraterculus. The sequence goes on along the minus strand of JAYXIM010008076.1, from coordinate 74,439 downwards.
TTTTAATTTTTGTGTTTACAATTTGTCACAATTTCCTTTGTTTAGACGACTAATTTGTTGGTTCATATTTGTCAGATTTTTGCCTTCTTCCTTTTGGAAAAATAGAAATATTGGTGTGCTTGCATAACTGATGAAGTGGTTTTTATGTTCCCAAGCGCCCAAAAGCATGTAAAATATAATATAGAGAGCTTCAATACGGGTGCCATCAGGAACTGTCCCAGGGAAAATTTGTATGAATGCAAACACATCTACTCCATTGTAAAATTATAAAAGCACCGCATGTTGACAAATTCTGCCTATGTACGAAGATTGCCCACTGTAGCTGGATCTAAAGAATGGGTACTCTTTGCAAGAAATGAAATGTGAAAATCCATGTCAGTCAAAGACTTGCGCCTTCAGATGTTGTCTATCTTCAATACTTTAGCCATGTCGTATATTTGAGAGAAGAGAGACGCCTTTTAACGTAATTGCCCATACAAACCCTCGTATATCTCTTTTTTTATTTGTGCTGACAAAGGAGACTGACAAACTTAAAAGAGATCTTTTGTGCAAAACCTTCTGAAGTGCCCTATATTTTTCGGCTTTTTAACCCCTTGTCGTGCTTTAACGAGTCTGACTCGTGACGAAAATTTTGTCACAAACATGAATATGACGAGACAGGCTCGCGATTAGATCGTAATGTAATGAATCGATTTCAAATTTATTATTAAAAGGTATTAGAGTTTATTTCCACAACAGCAGTATTGTGCAAAGTGTCTATGTCAGAGGCATTTACATTTCGGCTCGTTGACGTGTAACACTTGGACCCGGGTTTCCTAGAGCTAACTGGCACAGCAAGGTGTTAATTTGTTTGATTTGCTCCCCTGGGATCTTCCCTTCACAGCTTGAATCTGGAAAATTCTCACAGGACTAACTATCTCTATCTCTGTCTCTATTCTTTCCTATCACTTTCTCTAATACTTTTATCCTTCCCTCCTTGACTTCCCCTTCCAGAGCTTTAAATACAATGGGCTCTTTAGCCTGAGTGTTTTATGAGCCACCAAATCTCCTGGTGCTCCTTGGCTCGACTTTTTCAAATTTCAATTTCCCTTCACCGCAACTGTTGGTCCAGCTTAATTTTCGATTGACTCAGCCGGACCATAAAACGCACCAAACAGTCACACGTTGAGGATAAAGAGGATTTTCAACAATAACTCTTGGATTTTCTGAGCCCCAGTTCCGACAATTTTGCTTGTTTAGGAAGCCACCGAGGTGGAAATGGGCCTCATCACTCAGGATGATTTTTTGAAGGAATTCCGTATCATTTTCATGCATCTCAACGACCCAATTAGCTTGAGTTTTTGGGTTAACTGGACTTTAAAGGCCTTAGGACCAAAATCTTTATGCAAAATACGGTGTAATGACATTTGTGGAGTGCCTAATTCCAAAGAACGACGAGGAATGGACAAACCTGGGGTTTCTTCAACACTTTCGGCTACAACAGCGGCTACAACAGCAATATTTTCGGCTGTTCTTGAGCGACGTGCACGGGTTTTATTCTTCACATCACTAACTTGTCCCAACAACTCGAATTTTTTCACCAATTTCTGTATTGCGGTCCGACAAGGAGCATCAGAGTAATCCAGAGTGCATTCAAAGGAGTTTAACGGATATTTTCTCTATCGATGGGCCCAAGAATGAAATAGGTTCTGGACCCGGATGGTACTAAAACGATAGTAATAAGTAGATATCATTACGATATGAGAGGAATGGCAAATGTTTTCCAAAAGGAAATTTTTGCCATTCTGAAAGTAGCAGAAGTGATAATTGAGAGGAAGTGGAACGCGAAACAGATTGGCGTCTTTAGTGGCAGTTAGGCTGCACTGAAGGATCTGAAGAACGCAAAGCAAACCTCAAAGATTATCAAGCTGAGCTTGACGAAGACGAAGACGACCGGTAATCCACACTAAACTGAGAGGGTTGTATACCGCTACAACAACAACAACATTGTTCAAGAATGTAAGCAGAAGCTTAATTGTGTTGCAAGACAAAAGAAGCTTGTACTCGTATGGGTTCCAAGACACTACGGTGTTCAAGGGAATGAAATTGCAGATGAATTGGTAAACCGTGGATCAGCGGTTACCCTACAAAGACCGGAGCCAATAATCAGAATCAGTTCTACAGGAATCATGCAGAGGATCAGCGATTATGTATGCAATTTACATAAAGAGCGAATAGAAAGCAGTCGAACTTTCTTCTAAAACTTTCTTCTTAAAAGACGTTCGGTCGATTTAATTAGAGTACACAATCCCTGCGGTCATCCCCATTGGAATCATTGAGTAGGCGGATTTCACTGAGCATTTTCGCTCTGAGTGTACTGCCTTCGTTAGAGCAATTCTACAAAATTTGGATTTCAATGTTATGAGAATGAGTAATATTCGTCCACTCAAACTGGGATATTATCAGATTTGCTCAAGAATCTAGAAAATTCTCACAGGACTACCTATTTCTGTCTCTGTTTCTATCCTATCCTATATCTTTCTCTCTGTCACTTCTCTTCTTTACTGCTTGACTATCAACCTTTCTACTTTTCAGAGCTTCGAATACAATGCGCTTTTTAGCCTGAGTGGTTTAGGAGTTACCATTCTCTCTGTGCTTCTTGTATTTGACAGCCACCCTAAAAGAGAAAGGAGCTATCCTTTGGCATTCTCTGATTATGGAGCACTTCAACGACCTGAACTACGCTGACGACATTGCGCTGATTTCGAAAACAGTGAAGAGATGCAATCAAAGTTTGATGATTTTTCGCTTCATGCTGAAAGTGTGAATCTGCGTATTAACGAGAACAAAACAAAAGCGTCCAACATCAACTCGCTACTTACAGCAAACTTCACACTAGACAGTCGTGTAGTAGAAGACGTCACTTGCTTTACTTACTTTGGCAGCAAAATAACACCTGTCAGCGAAGCTAAAACAGACATAGAACGCCGCATCGTTAAAACAAAGACACTTTCACGAGTTTAAATAAAGTTTGGTATGCGAAGCAGCTGATAAGAAAAACGAAGCTTCTTCTCTTCAACCATTAATGTTAAATCCATCTTGCCAAGGACTGTGAAACGTGGCTAGGATTGGACGAAGTAACAAACAAAATTCAAAGGTTTGTGAAACGCTGTTTTCGCCGAATTCTCCGTATCTGTTGCCCCAAAAACTGTTGCGGTTTTTTCAAAATGCTTCATAATTTGAGGTATTCTGCACGTAAACGCCCTTGAATCCTGTCTTTGAGTACATTAAGAGCACAGATACCTTTAAACGGCCATATTTTCCCTGATTTTCATTAAAATTATTTAACCCCCTTGTCTATAACACACTTTTTCGACATTGTTCTATAACCGGGGTACCCGGGTACTCACCTTGTATAAAATGCGTATATGCGTATTTAGTGGTACCCACGGATTTTTTATTGTTAGTATATGTATAATTGAAAGATCTGTAGCAGTTTGAACAAGTACAGTATTTTTCAGATATTTTTTCTTTGCATTTTCCCAGGTCTATTCTTATAACGTAACGGCTTTTCAGGTAGTCGTACGCTCCCCTACAAATGGTAGGCATATGTGCGACTACCCGAGCCCTATGACGTCAAGAACTAATGTCATAAGGTACCTGGGTTGTGATGTGACCGCGTCTTTGGCGTCTATATCATTTAGTATTCGCTGAGTAGTTGAGAAGTGTAGACGATTTCAGTGTGATTAAAAAAAAAGCCTAATTGAGAAGAAAATGGAAGAACTATCTGAGCAAGAATTCGCAAGGTAAACTTATATAAAATTAGTATTTCGGTAAGAATTTACGACCTTGATGAAAGTAAAAAAAAGATCTGTTATGTATTTCATTGTTAGCTTGACTGCTAATAGCGTCAGAAGCGGCGACAGCATAGTTGGCCGCGTTACTGGGAGATCAGTCAGGCCTTGAGAGTTCCACGTCAGATAGTGAGGATGAAGAGTGGTTTCCGTTAGCGAGAGAACAGTCACAACGTCAGACTGAAATTTCTGACAGTGAAGAGATACCAGGTGACCGTGATAGCGAAGTCGAGCAAGAGGAAGATGACGACGAGCCTACTGAAGTGGACATATCACATGAATCGGATGGGTTTCTTGTGGCCAAGGACGGTACAAGATGGAATAAAACACCAACTTCCACTCTACGTCAAACTGCAGCTCGAAATATAATTCGCCAGATATGTGGTCCTCATCGAAGCACGGAGACATTTTCAATCTTGGCCACTTTCAAATTGATTGTCACGAATGAAATGGTTGATATCATTATACGACACACTAACAGGAAAGCAAACATGGAGTACCAGAAGTATAATGAAGCAAATCCTGAAAAAAACAGTACATTTGGAAAGATTTTACGCCTACAGAGAAATGCAATTGAAAGTGTCATTGGACAACCTCTGGCACCTCCGACTGTTGCATCGACCAGCCAACATCAACCACAAGCACTTGATAATTAGTTTGGCCCCCAATAATCAAATGCTATTTTCATAAAAAAAAAGTTAAAAGCATACCTAAATCGATGTAGAATTGATCAAATAACGAGAATCCGGGCGGGCAAAATTTTTATCAAGCAGTGTTTGAATTGCACAATCTCTAGGATGGAAAAGGGTATCCGGGTAGCCGGTTAATGACATAAGGGTTAAAACGAAGAAGTCAATATATTTTCTTCAAAATTGGCAAACGATCTAAAAATTTTTTGACATATTCTTAAAAGATTATATTAACATTTTATTAAAAAAAAATTTTTTTTTCACAATTTTATAGGTATCTGTCCCCTTAACACCTTTTCCATGGAACTGCTTCATTTGTACCAAATAAATCAATGAACTTCTGATCTTGCTTTGAAGTGGTTTTTTTTTTTTTACTGGGCCTAGTCCGGGGGAGTCGTCACTGTCACTGTTAACTTCTGTATCCGGTTGCACTCATTTATTTATGAACGTCTTCAACTGCTTCAAATATTTGGCTATACGCAACTCGTTTATTAAAAACATCGTACGCTTTCTAAAGTTAAATTTTTTTTAAACGGAATACTAAATTTGAATTTAGTCGGTCACACTTCCATTAGACAGACTGTACATAAGTGAATATATATGAAATCAAAATAAAATATTTTATAGCTGCAGTCTCGTTATCTCATATCCATACCTCGTATATGTAGGATGCAGTTAGAGTATTTACTGGAATATACCAAATTAATTCCTTTCTATTTTATTCTAATTTCATAAACAAGTCAGTTTTATTCTAAAAATGAAGTTTCACAAAAATTATCATTCCCAAAAATTCGAATCTTTTTCCTCCCCATCCACACATTATCTCTTCCTGTCAACACTTCTTGTGGCTTTTGCCTTTTTACTATACCACAAAAACGGCCTAAGGTGAGGATCTCCTTGGAACTATTCGCAAGCAAAAGTAAATAAATAAATTTTGCAAGAGGCCTGGGCAAGACCCACCAACAAAAACATACAAACACTTCACACTGTGAATGCCTGTTGTAGTGCTTGAAAAAAGTGCGGATGAGTATGTGTTTATTTATGCCGCAACAACCAGAAAATAACAATAACAACGACACGAACAATAGTGGAAAAGTGCCAAAAATAACAGAACACAAAACACAAGAAAATAAAAAGACAACATAAAACGGTGGCAAAAGGACAACTTTGCACTAAAACGGCTGCACAGACACGCACACACACACACACTCTCACATGCGAACGTGTAAGGAATATGTATTTGGTGTTGTTTTGTTTTGGGCTTTTGTCAGTTGCCTCAGTTATTGTTGTAAGTGATACGAGTTTGTAGTAGCGACAAGTTGTTGCTTGTCTTTTGTTATTGTTTCTCTTTGGTATTAGAGATGGTGTTTGTTTTCGTTGCATATTTTTTCGGGCAAGTTTTTCTTATACTTTGTGTTACTTTTATGGTTATATGTGAGTGATGACATGAACCACAAACGAACACACTCGAAATGGCGCACACCGATAGGACACACACATGTGAACTGTGCGTGGAATTCCGATGTAGTGTAGCATACTTTCTGGCGAATTCTTAGATTTTCGCACGACTTTCGCTACTTCCTAGACATATGTACCTATGTACATACAGATATGTAAGTGAGTAATCAGTAGTCACTATAAATATATACAGCGGTTGGCAAAATATTCGTGCTTCAGGACGGTGTGTCCCGCCCATCTCCACTTTCTTTCTCATAATTTCAATTCTGATGGGTTTTTGCTTACTCCGCTTCATAAATTCTTCACTGAAGTTCCAATTTTTCGACCACCAGATACGCAAGATTGTACGCAGGCATCTGTTGACAAAGACCTGCAGTTATTTAGATGCTTCTGTGGACGCCAACCATATTTCGTAGCCGCAGAATATTTATGTAGTATCTCTGATTTCTATTCGAAATATCAGGTTAGTCCATAAGTTCGTGCGTTTCTTAAAGGTGATTTTAAAATTAATAAAAAATATGTTTATAGTATTTATTAATCAATAATATATTTTCCTTCATTATTTACAATGTCTTCCCAACGTTTAAGGAAATTTTTAATTCCCTGCTCAAACAATTTTTGGTCCTTGGAGCCAAAATACGCTTCGATATCCCTTTTTATAGCTCCTTTTGAGGAGTAGTTCTTGTTACCCATATGGGAATGAAGTCCACGGAAAAGGTGATAACCACAAGGTGCAATATCCGGAGAGTATGGTGCATGCGGCATTAGCTCCCGTCCGAGCTCGTTCAGCTTGCCTAATGTTTGCCTTGCGGTATGAGGTCTTGCGTTGTCGTGGTGAAACGAAACTTTGCGTCTATTCACTAAAGACGGCCGATTTTTGTTAAATGCCTCATTCAGGTTTGATAGCTGATGGGATAATAATCAGCAGTTATCGTCTGGTTTGGTTCCAGAAGTTCATAATAAACAATACCGGCTATATCCCACCAAATAGGGGTGAATGCCATCTCTAGGGATCGGTTCTGGTGTTTCACAGGATTATTGTAAAGAACCCATTTTTCATCACCAGTAACGATACGGTTCAAAAAACTTTCATTTTTAAGCCGTTGCAGCAGCTGAGAACACACATTCACTCTCTGCTGAAGGTTGGCGACAGAAAGTCTATGCGGAACCCATTTTCCCAGCTTTGAAACCTTTCCCAACTCAGCCAGGTGCCTGTGAGCTGTTTCGTGCGATGAATTTATCCTCTGAGCTGTCATATCTACTGTCAAATTTGGCTCAGCTTCCACGAGTTCGAGCAAGGCGTCGGAGTTAAAGACTTCAGGACGACCAGCGCGCGAGGCATCCTCCACGTCGCAGTTACCACTTCGGAATTTTGAAAACCACTTTTGCGCAGTCCTTACACTCATGGTATCCTCTCTGCAGCAACAATTGTTGCATTTTTATCACTTTTATAAAAAAAATACAAAAAATCCCTCTTATACGCGTTCTAAGATTCCATTTCATTTTTTAACAACTCGTGCTTCTATCCGCGATTAAAATCACTTGTTGAATGCACAATATATCAAAGAAAATATAAATGGTTCCGTTATATTCCGCGAATAATTTTTTGTATGTAAAAATCGTACAAAAGTGAAATTATGGGTCAGTTACAGGCTATCGTACACGAGCTCCCTGGAGATAGTCCGCTAAAATGCTTGGAGTGAGCCATCGATAAAAGACCAAAACCAAGGACCAACACAGTTTTGAAATTGCTCCTCGGAGTAAAAGTGAAAGTGAAAGTTTTTATAAATGCCTTTCTTTTTTAAAGTAACGATATGACGCTACTTTCATGAGATTTAAGGGCAAACTTATGCTGCCTGTGGTGTACTCTTGGAAATATGGGCCTCGCGTCAACTCAGCGCGTGCTGGCCATCTGACCACGAGTAGATCGGTGTAGGTCAAGCGAACTTCCAAGGCTAACAAAGCTACAGCTCTCGAATTTGGTAGGTATCCTTACCGGACATTGTCCGTTAGGTGTCCTTGCGGTGCGGCTTGGGATTGCTTCAAATCCTTTCTGCAGAAACTGTCTGAAAGATGAGGTGGAATCATTTCAGTATCTTCTTATTAGTCACCCTGCTGGAAACGATTTAGACATCTGGACTCTCACTTTTTCACTACATCTGCGGATATTGCGGGTTCAAATATCAAACACCTGGTGAAATGCATCAGTAGCTTTAAGCGGCTAATACGAACGTAAAAAGTGTGATTGCGTTATATTTGGCTAGAAAATCACAACCAGCTATTGTTTGTGAGCTCAGTCACCTCAAAGTGAAGTAGCATTGCAAAACGCTATGGAAGTGGACTAAAAAAACTTCAACAACGCCAGAAATGGTTCGGAAAGTGAAGGCTCGACTTGAACGAAATCCACGTCGAAGTGGAAGAAAAATGGCCAAAGAACTGAAAATATCGCAAGACAGCATTCGACGCATATTGACAAATGAGCTCAAGGTCAAGGCTTACAAGTTCCAAAACGCAAACGATCTTTCACCTCAGCAAAAAAAAAGTTCGGTGCGAGCAAAGGAGTTGTTGCGCTTGCACGAACGTGACGAATTTCTTAACATTGTGTTTTCTGATGAAAAAAATTTCCCAATTGAGCAGTTCATAAATCGTGTTTACTTGACCGAACGCTCATACGAGAATTTGAGCCTACGTATGGCCACTCGAAGCAATTTCCCATCGCAAGTAATGGGTTGGGCAGCAGTGACCGCTGATGGACGATGGAGCCTGATGTCAAAGTGAATGTGACTTATTATTGCGAAAATGTTTTAGAAGCTGCTTTAGAGCCGTGGACACGCAAACATTTCGGTCGTAGACCATGGACGTTCCAACAGGACTCGGCACCGTCTCATAAAGCTCGTGTGAACCACGAATGGTTAAAAAATCATGTTCCACACTTCATTTCGTCCACACAAAGGCTTTCGAATTCGCCAGACGCAAATCCATCTGGTCCATTTTGGAGAGCAAGGTGAAGACTAAAAAATATGCCAGTATGCATGCGCTGAAAAAGGCGATTATACGAGAACGGGCCAAAATACCTCAAGATCACATTCGTGCAGCATGCAACTCAGTTTTTGACCGTTTGAAGGCTATAGTCAAGGCAAAAGGTGGTCATATCGAGCTAAAGTGAATTTATGTTAAAATTGTAATCATTTTTGAACAATTTTGCCTTTGAAATCAATAAAAACTAATTTCACACAAAAAAGTTGTGGGGTTTTGAATAGGTAACACTTCATATCGTTCACCCTGTATATACAAATTACTACTTTTTTTAGATTTTCTTAAGAAAAGATTTTGACTTCAAATATATTCTTTATAGGTAGATTTTTTTTCTCTGTCATATCATATCTACTTAGCTGGCAGCTACTGTAGATATCCATACATACCCTGTGATCAGAAAGTACCGGGAATGTTTAAATAAAACAAAACAGAGTTAAATTGCAGGCAAATTTATTTTATATCCTTCAAAATATGGCCCGTCTGAAGCAGCACACATGAGCCAACGATTAACCCAGTCCGCCGTGCACCACTGGTAGGCCGACGAAGGAATGGCTGCATCTCTTTGACCTCCTCTATCGACTGAAATCTCCTTCCACGAAGTGGTAATTTCAACTTGGGAGACAAAAAGAAGTCGCACGGGGCCATATCAAGTGCACGATGGTATTTACTTGGTGTTTGGTCAAATAAACCAGCACAATTTGGGCTCGATGCGATGGCGCGCTATCGTCATGCAAAATCAAAGAATTGTTTGCCCAAATTTCCGGCCCTTTGCGACGTACAGCATATCTCAAACGCTTCAAAATAGCTAAATAATGTTCTTAATTGACTCCCTGGCCCGATGGAAGGTACTCATGGTGCACTACGCCTTGGCAATCGAAGAAAAAGAATCAATTAAACATTCGCGGTACTTTTTGATCATAGGGTACATCCATTTGTAACTGCATAGCTTTGCGAAGAAAGTCTACCAAATGCCTTAAGCATCCCACTTAACGTTAAAAGAGACGTCGGTAAATCGCCTCAAAGCCCGCAAGCATATAGACCATGTAGCGCGTTCTCAACACCCACCCACACACACACACACACCCACTGAATTCGATTGGTTTCAAGCATCATTACAGCAGCATCATCAACCATTCAACCGATTTGACAATGACAGGATAATCATTTCTGATTGTCAATACACATTTAGTGCGATTTAGTGCCAGGAGTTGCAAGGATAATGCATGTAATCCGCTATTATGCGTCCGACAAATACTTGACACACCTCCACCACTTCTCGCACGCAGCCAGCACTTCTCACATTCGCTGCCCAGCTTCAGCTTTGCTATCGCTTCGTCAAGCTGGCAATCAAGCGGAAGTTGTTGCTGTTATTATTGTCTTCAATGGCAGTTGGCAGTTGGCAGTGTGGTTGCTGCTGTTGTTGCCACAGCATTGTTACAATTTGTTGTCATTATTGCTTTTGTTGTTGCCATTGTTGCATGTTTAAAATGCCGAAAATGTGTTCGATTTCTCACGATACTCTCAGCTCAAATCATATAAAGCTGCATATTCGTATTTGAATTGGTTGCCTTCTTCTCTGTTAGGGGTTTTGTTTTTATTTTTGTATTTTTTTTTTTAAGGGAGTGGAAGCCGTTTTGAAGTGGCTGCCCGGTTGGTTGCCTGCCTGGCTTTTGTCCATTTTTCGCAAGCTTCAAATGAACTCCAGTATATGCTTGGGTGTGTTGGTAATGCGTGCGCATATGCGTGAGTGTATGTGTGTGTGTGTGTGGTGTAGTTGAATTTTTGAACTTGAACCTCTAATCGCTTTTGTATTTTTATGCTACATTTAATATTGGCTTAAGAGCTTTGTCGCCAGCGACGTACGAAATGACAAGTGCGTTGATGTGCGGATCTTGAAAATTGATTCGAAATTTTTTTTTTTGTATTTTTAAGGGTTAGTTTGACGTTGAGTTAATACCCTAGAAAAGGTTCAGGATTTCAAATGCGTTTTACAATTGCTTTTGATTCGTGTTTTTCAATAAAGAGTGAAACAAAAACGAGCTTCATACAAAGTGAAAAACTGTGGCGAAGCTCTATTAAAAAAAGTCTTGATGATAATAAAAGAGTATCTGATATGAGATATTCCAGTTAATATAAAGTTTCGAGTTTAATACATTTGCAAAAATCCAAGAGGGTAATTTCTTGGATTTTTGTATAATTTTCCGCTTATTTAGTGCGACTGCAGGCCATTTTCTAATTTCTAAATTCTCTATGAGCGTATAACAAAAACAATTTCCAGCATTTTTAGTTCTTAAAAAAATCTTATTAAAAAAAGTGTTGAAAATGTATACATGTGGCAATGCTCTACATCACAGTTTTCGTTATCACCATCTCTTCTTCTTCGTTCTAGAAATCCCTTTTCTTACGCACTTTAAGTATTCATTATTTTGCCAGTTTCAATAAATCAACCAAACAAAGGAAACTGATTTAAATATATTTTCATTAGCTTTGCTAAAAATATCATGTTTAACAGGGTTGCCATGTGATAGTTTTGTCAAAATAAAGTACTTAAAAAACTTCACTGGTAATACTGATATTTTTAGGAACAATTTTAATATTTCCCACGGAAGAATTAAAATTCCGACTCAAAAAAAAAAAACAATTTACAAGAACTAAATAAAAGGATAAATCTAATAAAATGAGTCTTGATTCCAAAATTTACAGCAGCTTTCTCTTCAAAAAAATATTTGGAATTTCAAATAGTTCTTGAGATATTTAGACCTACAGAGAAACAAAATTTCAATGAAAAATCAATAATGGCAGAAAATGATTTATAGGTATTGTACATTAGGGTGGGTCACCTTCCATATAAAAAAAATTGCGATTTGGTGTAATTCCCACAAATGGAGGGTCCTACAGTTTTAAGTGGACTCCGAACGGCAGATGGTTTTTTATGAGGACCTTTTTAGTTTTTTTTTTGATTGCTTCATTATTTTAATTAATTTGATAAAATTTTAAAACATTTTTATGCAGAACTTTTAAGCATAAAGTGTTCAATTACCTATGGTAATTTCTTTTTTTCGATATAATTCTATTCGAAAATGAATGAAAAATTTATTTTTGGAGGTACTTTCAAAACGGTTCAGCTCACATAAATTCTAATTGTTTTCCGAAATATTTTGGTGGAAGTCTGAAAATATAATCAGTTTTATAAATCTGGAGAAAAGCAGTACTGTAGTGGATTCGCTTATTTTATTTAAATAAATAAAAATACAGCCAGCAAATGCTACAGTTAAGCACCGTTAGCACAACGCAGACACAGTACTGTTTAGTACTACAATAACAGGCATAGGCACAGGCAGTGGCACAGACACAGTTTTAGTGTTTTAACATAAAAACAGGAAGATATCAATATTAGCGATTGAAAGGCGTGTACTACTGTGGGCAAAAAGTTAGGTGAATTTGGTTGTAAAATTAAAAATCTTTATTTATTCTTGTAAATCAATTTCATCCCCTTCAAAATAATCCCCTCTCGATGAAATACTCTTATGCCAACGATTTTTCCAATCCCCGAAACATGCCAAATAGTCCATTTCCGGTATAGCCATCAGCACCTTCTTCGATTCAGCTTTTATCTCCTCAATCGACTCGAAACGCGTTCCCCGGAGTGGTCTCTTGAGTTTTGGGAATAGCCAAATCAGGCGAATACGGTGGTTGCGGAACGATGCAGTGTGAGACGGTGCATTATCGTGATGCAAAACCCAAGAGTTGTCGGCCCATAATTCTGGTATTTTTAGACGAATTGCTTCACGTAAACGACGCATAACGCTCAAATAATATTCCTTATTAACAGTTTGGCCAGGTGGAAGGACTTCATAGTGCACCACACCACGGAAATCGAAAAAAACTGTCATCATGACCTCTATTTTTGAACGACTTTGACGTGCTCGGTCTGGCCTCGCCTTTAGCACGATATTCGCTTGATTGGTCGGTTGTTTCAGGGTCGTAAGCATAAATCCAGGTCTCATCTCCCGTAATGATGCATTTGAGCTTGTCCTGATAGTCTGAAAGCATTGTTTCACACACATCAACGCGACGACTTTTTTCCAAGAAATTGAGAGTTTTCGGTACCAAACGAGATTTGACTTTTCGTAGACCCAAATGGTCTTTCAAAATGGTTTTCACAGATCCTTCTGATATTCCGATCATATCAGTAAGATCTTTAACAGTCAACCGACGATTTTTGAGTACTAACTCCTTCACTTTATTGACGTGTTGGTCATCTGTTGACGTCGATGGTCGTCCGGAGCGCTCCAAGTCATCAACACGTTCTCGACCCTCTTTGAAGTCTTTGTACCACTTATAAACATTTTTCTGCGAACTGGACGAATCACCAAATGCCTTCTGCAACATTCTAAACGTTCCCGCAGCCGACATTTCATTCGGCAAACAAAATTTGATGACACTTCTCTGCTCAATCAAATCAGACATTGTAAGAATCGAAAAATGCACTCTTGGTCGTTTGGTAAACACAAGCGTAAATATATTACTGATAATGACATTCACATGAAAGTTGGCCCAGATGTTATTAACAGTGCTGCCAACTCATGAACAAAATAACTAGAGCGAAATTTTAATCCCGCGAAGTTTGACAAATAAATTCACCTTACTTTTTGCCCACAGTAGTACAACAAAGTCCTGTTGAAGAGACAAGTAGAAACTACCGCTACAATGCATGCGACCGACTTAGCGTCGTCGAACAAGCAATGCAGTGCAAAGCTATTCTTACCCTATACATCTTACCTATACGCCTTTCGATCGCCAAATGATGACCTCGTCTATTATAAATTTCTTATTATAGGCTTCACAAATGAACATTAATAGTTTCAGAGTTGTATTAAAATGAATTCATATAAAGTATTAAAACTAGGTGTCGCTAATAACTTAAAACTAAAACAGAACACTCGTTACAATACTAATTTTGTATATGGAGAATGGTGCACCCTAATGTATATCTAAATACAGCATTATAGTGTAAATATTCTAAACACAAACTTAGCTTAAGTTACGTAAAAACTTAAAGATGTTTCCTCAAGCTGTCAAATTAACTTACGATACAGCCTCATGCCAAATAATTTAGAGCGCGTATTTTTGTCGTATATTTTCACATATTTTTCTTATCAGTTTATTTAAAAAAAAAAAAATAAATAAATAATTGGCGCGTACACTTCTGTTAGGTGTTTGGCCGAGCTCCTCCTCCTATTTGTGGTGTGCGTGTTGATGTTGTTCCACAAATGGAGGGACCTACAGTTTCAAGCCGACTCCGAACGGCAGATATTTTCATGAGGAGCTTTTTCATGGCAGAAATACACTCGGAGATTTGCCATTGCCTGCCGAGGGGCGACCGCTATTAGAAAAGTGTTTTTATTAATTTTGCTTTCACCGAGATTCGAACCAACGACCTCTCTGTGAATTCCGAATGGTAATCACGCACCAACCCATTCGGCTACGGCGGCCACCTATCAGTTTATTTAGCTCGATGAATACTTCTAACAAAAAGTAATGACTACCTCTGTGATAATCCGACTCTTACCCTAAGCCAGGTATCTTCCTTTTAATACTTTTAACCGAAAGTCCATTTTCGCCTATTCGACGACGCCTATTTCAATTTGATGAAACGCATTATTTTTTGCACATAGTAGTTAATTTTTTCTGTTTTTGTAAGCATTTTTTTCATTTACAAATTAAATTAACAAATAAACTCTTTTCATGGTCAACTTAAACCCAGGGGGTTTGGAAATTTGCGTACTTGGTATAGTACCGTTAGTTAGAACTACTATAAAATATGCCAAACAGAATTACAATCCACACAATTTTTTGTTTTTAAGCATTCTCTGCATTTTTTTCATAAAAGTATGTAAAAAAAATTGAAGTTCGGGCCTAGAAAATCTCTTCCAAAATCATTTACAATCATTTAAAAAACAAATATTAAAATTGGTCGAAAGTTGGATAATAGCATCATTTATGAACGAAATGTGTCAATAAATCTCCACTGCATGGCGTGCTTTAATTTAACAGTTGAAAAGTTTCAAAACAAAAAAAAATCAAAGTAACTATGTAATATATCAAACAAATTCCAAATAGAAGGACTTGGATGTTGTTTCTACTAAAATCCTATAAGTATAAAATTTTTCAGGTATAAGGGTGCCTTCTAAGCCAAAAGAAAATATATATGTATATTTTAGATTTCTACGGTAATCGATTGAATTCTGAGCGAAATAAATCAAAATTAAGATTGCCTGCCAACGTGCAGAGGTCAAAAATCGACGATAACAGTTTTGTAATTAAACTGTCTTTGAAAAAAAACCCCATAATTATTCAGAATAAAATTCTTGGAAAGTTCCTTTTGCTCACAGAGCAAATCATTCGATCACAGCAAAACTCAAATCAGCTCTCGATAAGCTCATATTGATGATGAGTGCTCCAAAAGAGCTTTAGAATAATATCTTCTATTACTACCACTGATATAAACCTATATACCTTAAGACTTCGGTTGCGGTTTCAAGTTTTAGTGTACGAACACTTTTTTTACTATTTACTAACAATAAATTTGTCCCTTTAAAAACCATTTGTAGAGGCACACGAAAACCAAGCTGCTCGTTCGTACATTTACGTATCAAACCATTTTCAAATCCCTCATATCCTTCTATAAGTACTTATATACCTATACAACAATAACAACATTGCGCTCCACAAATCTGCAAGCCTATCAAAATAATGACAAATAAGCGTATTTTATTTCCAACTAAGTAATTTACCGCATAATTGCATGAAATTAGCAAACAAAATAAATAATGAAATTCGTTAAACGCAAAGTGATGCCAACTGTGTTTCCTTCATTTTCAATGGCTTTGCTCCTTTTTGTTATTATATCACTCTCTCCCTCTCTCTCTTACTCTTTTTGGTACTTTGGTACTCACCATCTTTGTTCATGGCCGATTGAAAGCATTTCGCCAGCCGACACGCACGACATTGATTGCGATGAGTTTTGTCGACGGGACAGCGACCCTTCAGATCACCTGTCGCTTTACAGGTGTAAATGCGGTTGCGATGGATGCTGCGTTTGAAGAAGCCGGAACAGCCTGTGAAGGTAGCAAAATATTCAAATATTTAAGTGGTTATGCAATGAGTCATAGGGAGAAAGTTGAAATTAGTTTTATGCCCATAGCAATATAAAGAAGCGCAAATGTATTTATTATAAATATTTATGGCAGAAGCTGAAATCTAACGTAAGCAGAGGTGAGATAGCAAAATGTATCTCTGGTAATACTGGAGTACGCACAAGACCGCCAGTAAGAAAATTGTCAAAAATCAAAGCATTTTTTGAGTCTGTTCAAACTTGCTCTTTATTATACCAAATTGAATGGGCTGTAAAACTATGTATCCGAAATTTGAAATGTGAAATTTTGAAGAACATTTTTGTTAATCTACACAAAGTTTAAAACTTGGATTTGTGTGGTTTCTGTAGAAAAAATGAACTATGTTTGCATAAAGAATTATTAAAATTAGAAAAGAAAAGAAAGAAATTGTGAAAGCCTGGCTCTAACGCAGTGCATACTCGTACATTGAATATACTTAAATATTGTCTATATTACATAAAATTTCACCTACTCACTGCCAGATCCTCATTAAAGGTCACAAGTGGGAATTATAGGTACTTAGTATTAAACCGCTTCCTATACAAATTGAAATTTCTAGAGTCATCTGGTTAAAGTTGGAGTGTGTAAGTTAGCCGATAGCCACAGCAGGCATTTGCAAAACCCTAGTCTACTTCCGACTTATGCAAATCTTTCGAACACTTAAGATCAAATAAATGTACTAAGCCTGATGATTTATTGTTTCTGTTTCTATTTCTATTTCTACCTCTATTTATTTATTTTTTTTTTTTTTGTAGAAATTGTAAAGGGTGGTTAAATTTCAAGGGCCGATGTTAAATGTGAACCACATCTAAACGTCAAGTTTTTTCTGCATTTCGTTTGATATTTTTCAATTCCAGACAAACACAATTTGAACCATCGAGAGATACATAATCGAGCAACGCGTTTAAGTTATTCAGGCTTATTATGAAAACGGGCGTTCAAATCAAAATGCATATCGCGCACTTCGTGAGGCCCCTTTTCACCTCAGTGGATTCATCAATAAGCAGAATTGCCGCAATTGGGCGAATAATAATCCAAAAGTGATTGCCGAAAAACCAATGCACCCACAAATAGTGACTGTTTGGTGTGGTTTATGGGCCGGCGGTATCAATGATGTATTTTTCCGTATTATTTCCAAAATGAGGCCGGTCAGGCAGTTACTGTGAATAGTGTTCGCTATCGTGAGATGATAACGAACTTTTTATGGCACGAATTGGAAGATATGGATGTGGACGATATGTGGTCTCAACAGGGCGGTGCCACTTGTCACACAGCTAACGAAAAAATGGCTCTTTTGCGCGAAAAATTTGATGGCCGAATGATCTCACGTCGCGGCGATGTCAATTGGCCGCCAAGATAATGTGATTTGACGCCGTTGGACTTCTTTCTTTGAGGTATTGACTATGGGAGAAAATGTTAATATCTACCTCGCTCCCGCGTTCCATAAGCATTTTGCATGCTTAGAGGATCGCAAAGACTTCTGTTCGAAAAACACTGGCAGTTTTAACTATCTCCTTAATAAATGGGCTAATTTAGAGCAAAACTCCTGCTCCGACATCCGATTCCATCTTGGAACCGTCAGTGAAGACAGAGGTGCAAGCTCCGTTGCAGATTTTCCACTCAATTTAATCCTGCCTATTTGCAAAGATTGCCCTAGCGCGACCCTCAAACTCTAGTTCGCGGATAGAGAGATATGTTCGGAGTTCGGAGAAATACAGTGTTAACTGCCCGAAATTGCTACCATGCCCCTTGAGAGATTGCCTCCAGAGGCCAATCTCCTTTCACCTGATTGCACTTTGAGCTGCGATGAAAATAACGTAAAAGTCGATGGAAAGTAAGTACAAAACGACATTCAGGGCATCACCGGAGCATGTAAAACTTGCTCCAATACATGCAGTCCTTTCCACCCTCCCCAGTTTAGTGATATTATAGCCCTTCTGAAGAGCTTTCCACCAAACCAGGCATCCATACGCTGAAATCGGCCAAACCACTGCGTTGTACATCCACAGCTCGACCTGTGGCTTGAGTCCTCATTTCTTACCGAACGTAGATTTGCAGGAGTAGAAGGTTACACTGGCCATCTTTACCCGATTTTCAATGTGTAGCTTCCAATGCAGTTTGGAGTCAAGTATAACTCCAAGATACCTAACTCCCGATGAAAACGGGAGAACGAGGTTGCTTAATTTTGGGATGTCGAAAGGATTGAGGTTTATATTTTCTGGTAAATAGCACCAGCTCCGTTTTGTCAGAGTTGACTCGAAGGCCGCAAGCGGTAGCCCAGCGACTGAGTACAGCCAGTGACCAGTGACCTTTCCAAAATGTCAGCCATGACTGAGGGAAACGGTCCCAGCTGATATATACTAAGAAGTTAAAGTAAGTTCATTGGTGAAACTCTTATTGAATTAAATCCTTCTAGGTATTTGAACCTTTAGGTAATCTGAAGTGTATTTTGAGATGAATAAATACAAGTTGCTTTATTCTAAAACAAAAAAATATAAATAGCTTAGTGTTCATACTCACCATCACAACTATAGATGCCGTAATGTTTGCCGGAACTTCGATCGCCGCACACTTTGCATGGTATGTCCAGCAGGCGATCCCCTAAAAGCAAATAAACTGCAATAGAATCAATGCATAAAACACGTAGCAAAACAGCAATGAAAATAAAAGAAAAATAAACCGATAATCGCTCGACAAATAAACGTTTTAGACCAGGCTTAACTGACATTAGCATCCGAATAACTAGCAGCCGAAAGTTTATCTAAGGCCTTGCCCACTTTACGCAGTGCGTAAAGGAGCTAAATAAATAAAAAACACACATAACAATAAACTAGTGCCCATCTGACTGTCACTCACGCATGCATAAATATGTACACACAAAGCCACATTCAGCCACACCAGGTTGAGAGGCTGCTCAAGTTAGGTAAACAAATACACGGCGACTTTTAAACAATTGTTGATTTAGAATTTTTCGACGTGACTCTCTGCCTCCCATACAAACGCACACGTACAATTTCTCACACACTCACCTCCACTACCCACAGCAAACTGAGTCTTGCGTATACAAAGCAAACCCTTTTTCGCACTTCAATTTTCACACCTTTCCTCTCGCCGCACTCATCTCGTTGCTATTGAGCGGGGATGACAAGACAGCTCACTTGGTGTGTGCCGCAATTTTACAGTTAATCTCAGTCATTGGTCGAAGCACGTAGCGCCGCACTTTATATTTAATAGAGAAATCCTTCAATAAACAAGCGACACCTGTCAAAACAGCAACAAAAACAATGGCTATGCAAGCAGAAACAACAATAAAAGCCAAGCAAGGAAAGTGGCGAAGCGGTTGGGTCAAACGGATTTTTGCATTGAATTTCAGGGTGACCTCACTAGGCATACAAGAAAACCAAAGTCCAGGGTAATGATTACAAAACCCAAGGCATAGACGTTTGACATATTGCCATTGTTTATATGTACATTTTTTCATATTAAGAGAGTGCGTGCATGTGTGTATGTATAGGTGCATATGTAGTTCTTTGTTCCCCTTTGTTGGTGGTAGCGCGTGCTGCCACTTTTCACACCCTTCATCAACCAGCTGCTGACTGCGCTGTAGCGCCCTCAGGGGTAGTTAATTATATGTATGTGTGTGTGCGCATACATTGGGTTTTTCCTGTAATTGACTATTGCATTCAATTCGTCCCTCTTTTTGTTATTGCGGCGTATGTCAATTATTATTTTAATATTTTAAAGTTTATTTTAAAATATTTTTGTTATTCTTTTGTGATTTTTGGCCGCTATAAGTTTCCTAGTCAGCTCGCGTGATTTTGTGAATGTTTTTGTTTCTCCTTGAAAATTGCATTGGGAAATATTTGAAAATTAGCATATTCTCAGACTCCCGTGTGCCTGAGGTAGCGGAGTTTAATAAGTGAATGTTTACTTTAGCCTGCGCTGGGAATTGAGAATTTCACACGCTGTGCTTACACAAAAAGTTTGACTACTAAATGAGCATTCATAGTAAAAAAATCAAAATGAAAATAAAAATTATTTTAGATTAAATGAAAAATCATTAAAATTTTAGAAGTAAAGTAGATTATAACGACAACCACCTAAATGGCAGCGCTTGAGTGTGAGCAGCTTTGATTACAAATTTATTTGCTTTCTGGTCGGTTGGTTATAAAAAGCTACCCGAGGAGTCATCCTAGATACTTGAGAATACCATTATTTAAGGTGTAAGGGGTAGTCAGAATTTTCAAAAAATAGATTTTTCTGCATTTTCTTAAAGTATAATATCTTAAAAATATTGCGGGAAAATTTGAAGTGAAGCCGGCCAGTACTTTTCGAGTTATTCAGCAATTAACAAAAGGCACTCGGGCGGTCCGGAGGGTTCGAGAGCAAGCAGCAGCTGCAAGCAACTTTAAATGCGTTTTTCTGTTTTTTGAAGTGGTGATCACTGTAACTTAAAAACCACTTAGTAGATTGCAATAAAATGTATACTGCTACAGAAAAACATAAAAAACTCGTGCCTGATCGAAGGATTTTTTTTTCAAAAATTTCGATTTTCTTAAACAATTAATAGTCGGTTTTTTTTCTCGAAAATCTCAAAACTATTTCCTCAGGCTATATTGTTAATTTTGAAAAAAAGCTTCAATCAGGCACAAGATTATCTTTTTTTTTTTTGTTTTTGTCGGGACAACTAGCAAGTGCAGCTCTCAGACATTAATTAAGTCCATTGTACTACACTTGGATTCCCATTTAATTGTCTTTAATTCTACCCGATCTCCGAAGACATCTGAGTAGATCTTGTGGTGCCTAGGAGCCAAGATGGTCGCTTCTTAACACATCAGTGCCAAAGACAAAAGTCTGATTCGAGGGAAGGCCGGGCAGAGGCACAGAAAGTGATGCGCCGTCTCATCCCCTCTCCTCAAGCTGGGCAGAGTGCACTGTCTAAAATGCCCACCCTTTCCATGTGCTTCGCCTACAGAAAGTGGGCCGCCAGCAGTCCAACCAGCCGTCTGCACTCCCCTCTGCTTAATGACAAAAGGGTTTGCGACAGTCGATCGGACATGACAGGTAACATCAGTTTAGTCCATCTGCAGCCTCTCTCAGCCTGCCAAGCAAACTCGCTTGTGGGTGGTAGTTACCCATTTGCTAACCGTGGCTGTGATGGCCGCTAAAGGGAGTGGCAAAACGGGCTCTGGGCGAAAGAAGTTGGCCTCAGAGCCCATCTTAGCTAAGGAGTCAGAGGTCTCGTTGCCCGTGATACCCACGTACCCCGGGACCCATGTTAGCATCAGGCTATTATGTCTACCGACATAGTTCAGCTTGGATTTACAGGACTTCACTACCCCTGATGTGGCTGCAGGCACATATAGATCTGCCTCTCCATCGCTTTTCCACAACAAAGTTCATCGCTTCTTGAACACCTCCGCTTGAAACACAGATGCATGCATTCCAAGAGCAAAGTGCAGTTTTGTCCCGCTGGATTCCACGTAGACCCCGGAGCCGGAGCCATGCTCGGGCCGGGAGCCATCCGTAAAAATGCGAAAACAGTGTTTTCCGGGCTCATTTTCTGAGTGTTCCCACAACTGAGCCTCTGGCAGCACCACACTGTATCTCTTGTCAAGCACGACTCTGGATGGCTTGGAGCCAAGGGGCATGGCGAGGATCGTTGGATCGAAGTCCATACCTACCCTGTTGTCTAATGACGGACAGGGGTCGTACCAATTCCCACTGTGCTTTAGCCTGCAGATAGCCTTCAGGGCCTCGCGTTGGATGTAAACATCAAGTGGTGGCAAACCAATCAGAGCATCTAATGCCGAGCCTGAAGTAATCGGAAAAGCTCCGGTGCAACAGATGGCCACAGTGCGTTGTAGTCTCGATAAGGTCCTCCTGACTCCCACTAGAGAGAGTCTACTCATCCAAACCACTGATGCATAGGTGATAATAGGTCTTATCAAAGCCGTGTAGATCCATACTTGCTAGGAGAAAGACCCCACGTTTTCCCAAAGACACCTTTACACTGCCAGAAAGCTGTCAGTGCTTTGGATGTCTTTGTTTCAACGTGTGATTTCCATAAGAGCTTACTATCGAGGATTACTCCAAGATATTTAATTTCCTTGGATAGCTGGATTGTGACTCCTTTTAGTTTAGGCAGAACGAGTCCATCAAGCTTCCTCCTTCTGGTGAAGAGGACAATACCGGTCTTGGCGGGATTTGCATATTTTCTATTAGTGACGGTAATGTCTCTTCTCCGATTGATTTTATATGAATCTCCAAGGACTTATGATGATCACCCCAATGGACTTCTGGTAAAACAGGCTCCACACAAACAGTGATAACTTTTATAATTATTATTTGTTTTGTTTCTTTGAAATTTTGCTGAAGTCAAGTCGAAACATGATGTATTAATGCTATGTTTATTTCGGTAAAATAAAGCAATTGACTAGAAAAAAAAATTATTGAAAATCATAATTTTTTCGGGCCTCTGACTACCCCTAACCTCTTAAGTCATTTTCGATTAATTTGGATAATAGCATGATGCTCAAAATTTAACAGTTTTCGAGATATTCGATTTTAAAAATGATTAAAAAACATATTTTAAGGGTACGATTTTTTCTGTTGTTAATTAAAAAGCATCCCAATTAATAAAAATCATCAATAAAACTAGAACCAAGTAATGACAGCGAAAAATTGTTGTTTGACTAATTTTCGAATTTACGTTTTTTCACTAAGTGTTTCTTCCTTCATAAAAAAAGAAATACTTAAAAAACAAAAAAAATTGTACGGAAGGTACAGGGTGTGAAGTGATAGAATAAGGAATTAAAAGCTAAATTAAAAAAGAAACTTTGGAATCTGGCCTCCGTACTCCATGCCACTCGCACGGTGATGAGAAGTAATGTCGAGATGTCATTAACCATTAACCGAGATGTCAGATGACCATTGGGTTTGTTTAATAGACTGTACGTTCAAGAAGCAAAAAGCGACTAATGCTGCAAACAGTTACCGATGTAAACGCAGTCCCCTGTCAGCTGTTACGATCAAACTAATGGGAGCCCCATGTAAATGAAAAATTACTTCCGTTCCGTATTGTAGATTTTATCGTAGGATTTTGGAAAATTCCTTAGACTCGTGTCAGCTGATTGCTCTCTCACCACACATTGTTGCCAAACAGCACATTTCGAAATCATTTACAAAATAAACTTAGAAAAAATTTAGTTTTTATTATTGTAAAATAACTGAAAAAATTTTGAATAATGAATAATGAACATTTGTGTGAAAAAGTGTGTATGCAAAAATATCAACGGCCACATTGTGTAGATACAACCAAACACAAACCGAGGTATTGTGTAAATATGTAACTAAAAGAACGCAGTTGTTCTCTAAGGGAAGAGTGTTGCTAAATTTTGTGTTCTCTACGAGCTGCGTTAAGGAACTACGATACGTCGGTCAGTGTGCGCATACTAACACAACCGCAAATCAGTCACCGTTCGTTATCCATAAATACTCAACCCTTCCTCTTTCTGTAACCCCTCCTTCAAATCGTAACATACGTTTGCTGAACAACACTGCAACTTTGGACGCCGCAACAAAACTCTTCTCATCTCTAGTCCCGCGCAAGAATTTAGATCAGTAGGATTCAGTTGCTGAAGAAGAAGGAATTCATTTGCTGGCTATGAAGATAAATTTAAGGAAAAAAGAGGTCATAGCACACGCATCACTTTTTTTGGAAGGATCATCGCATATAATCAGACAGGGAATGGAGCGCGTAGAGGTCAAAGTAAACATTCCAGCCCACAAAAGGTTTTTTTTTGTTATTTAGCAGTAAAATTATTCAAAAACATAATTTTGCCCACTTTGTATTATCTATGAAATTCGTTAAAAAATTTACGTGTGAAAACTTACTTTTATTATCATTTTCATTCACTCGGGTATTGAATTGATCAATTTTTCTGACTAAACTACAGGGTGGGCATATAGTCTTTGCTTTTTGAATCGGCTAGAAAAAAACTAATCAATATTTTTTCAAACTTTTTTTTTATTTTGAAGATTGAACATTGTCATTTATGAGTGAAAAATAGTATCGTTCAAATGACTGCAAACGCTATGTGGCCCACCCTATAGATAGAATTTCTTCCCTTTTTTTGAGAATGATTATTAACCAAGTTTTTCCGGAAGTAGAATGCTGTTTAATTATGGTTCAAAGCTGTTCTCCAAAATGTTGGTCAGAAGTGAGGTTTCCAGAATCGCATTTAACATTTTGGAAAATAGTGATTTAGGAAGCTGTAGCATATTCGTACATACATACTTCTGTGGGCAAAAACTAAGGTGCATTTATTTGTCAAACTTCGCGGGATTAAAATTTCGCTCTAGTTATTTTTTCATGAGTTCGCAGCACTGTTAATAACATCTGGGCCACCTTTTATGTAAATGTCATTATCAGTAATATATTTACGCTTGTGTTTACCAAACGACCAAGAGTGCATTTTTCGATTTTTACAATGTCTGATTTGATTGAGCAGAGAAGTGCCATCAAATTTTGTTTGCGGAATGAAATTTCGGCTGCGGAAAGGTTTAGAATGCAGAAGGCGTTTGGTGATTCGACCAAGTCGCAGAAAAATGTTTATAAGTGGTACAAAGACTTCAAAGAGGGTCGAGAACGTATTGATGACTTGGGACGCTCCGGACGACCGTCGACGTCAACAGATGACCAACACGTCAATAAAGTGAAGGAGTTAGTGCTCAAAAATCGTCGGTTGACTGTTAAAGACCTTACTGATATGATCGGAATATCAGAAGGATCTGTGAAAACCATTTTGAAAGACCATTTGGGCCTACGAAAAGTCAAATCTCGTTTGGTACCGAAAACTCTCAATTTCTTGGAAAAAGTCGTCGCGTTGATGTGTGTGAAACAATGCTTTCACACTATCAGGACAAGCTCGAATGCATCATTACGGGAGATGAGACTTGAATTTATGCTTACGACCCTGAAACAACCGACCAATCAAACGAATATCGTGCTAAAGGCGAAGCCAGATCGAAAAGAGCACGTCAAAGTCGTTCAAAAATAAAGGTCATGATGACAGTTTTTTTCGATTTTCGTGGTGTGGTGCACTATGAATTCCTTCCACCTGGCCAAACTGTTAATAAGGAATATTATTTGAGCGTTATGCGTCGTTTACGTGAAGCGATTCGTCTAAAAAGACCAGAATTATGGGCCAACAACTCTTGGTTTTTGCATCACGATAATGCACCGTTCACATTGCACTCCTTCTTCGTGACTATTTCGCCAAAAATTTCACGCATATCGTTCCGCAACCACCGTATTCACCTGATTTGGCTCCGTGTGACTTCTGGCTATTCCCAAAACTCAAGAGACCACTACGGGGGAACGCGTTTCGAGTCGATTGAGGAGATAAAAACTGAATCGAAGAAGGTGCTGATGGCTATACCGGAAATGGACTATTTGGCATGTTTCGGGGATTGGAAAAATCGTTGGCATAAGTGTATTTCATCGAGAGGGGATTGTTTTGAAGGGGATGAAATTGATTTAAAAGAATATATAAAGATTTTTCATTTTACAACCAAATTCACCTTACTTTCTGCCCGATGGGCAGCCAAGAATCGCATTTAATGTTTTGGAAAATAGTGCTTTAAGGGGGTCTTCTACCGTCGCGCCTTAATCTCGGGCCTATTTTTGGGAATTAATTACAAAGCAACCACTTGAGATAATGAAATCAGATTTTTTTTATTTAATTTGCACAAGTTTGCACTATTTAAAAATATATTTTTCAAATCGAATTCTTTGGCCCTGTGTCCTTGAACCGTCCTCGAGGTTGCCCTTGTAAAAATGTCCTAGGCGACTTTGTGGCACGCGATCGACCATTTTACTTATCTGAAATCAAAAAAATTTTTTTTTTATCATAAAGTGTAGCGTTGGCTATGTTTTCCCAGTGGCGATTTTAAATATTTTGAAATTTGTAAAAAATGCGTGATTTTAAAAAAAAAGTTTGAAAATTTCCTCTTTTTTTTACACTTTAGAGGCCCGCAAAATTAAACTAATCAAAAATTGAAAAAAGTGGTCTGGGAAAACATAGCGAGATGTTCACTGAATAACTGGAAAAAAGATGGAATGAATTCGACAAATATTTATAGTAGATGTGTGACCAGAAAGTTGAAAAAAGTCAACTTTCGGGAAAAGGCGTTTAAAGATACAGAAACGCTCTAAAATGCCACGCGCATGCATGTATTCTCCCCGAAATGCTCATGAAGGAACATGTTTTTCATAAAACCCTCTTTATAGCATACTCTTAACATTAGTAGCTTTTAAAAAATCTAAAAAAAAAAAAATCGATTTTTTCAAACCCTTAAGAAGCTTTTTCATATTCATACATACATACTTTTGTGCTCGTTTTACGCTCGTTTGAAAAGCGATCGGATCGTTGCAAAAACTAAATGGATTCCTCCTATGAAATGTAATCCCTCCCAGTTATTACTGAGCATAAAGGACAAAAACAATTCTAAATTTTTTTATTTTTTCTTACATTTTTTAAATAAATTTAAAATAATATATACAAAAAAAATACGAAAATGTAAAAAAAAGACACAACTATTTGACTTTAAAAAACACCATTCCAAAGGTTTCTTCAATGAATAAATTATTACATTTTTATAAACACATTATCAGTTTACTTGTAATTAGTATATAGCGTTTTCCAATAACAGGTGTTACAGGTGAATGGATTGCGCTATCGATATATGATTAACGACTTTTTATGACCGGAATTGGATGGTATTGATCTGGACAACGTTTATTTTCAACAAGACGGCGCGACGTGCCACACAAGCAACGAAACCATTGATCTTCTACGGGAAAAGTTTCCGGAACGTGTTATCTCTCGAAGAGGTGATCACAATTGGCCACCGAGATCTTGTGATTTAACACCTTGCGACTTTTTTCTTTGTGGCCACGTGAAAAAGAAGGTCTACGCCAACAGCCCAGGGTCAGCTCAAGGCCTCAAAGATGGAATTAGTGAGGCTATCGAGGACGAGGACACAGGACAGCCACTTTGCAATTCGGTTATGGAAAATTTCATGAAAAGGATACTGTCCTATAAGCGTGGTCGTTGTGGTCATTTGCCTGATGCTATCTTCCACTATTAACTGCATACCTTCCTTTTTATAATGAAAAAAACATCCGATCATTTATATTAAAAAATAGCATTTTTCTTTGAATATAAAAATAACACCTTTGTTTGGAAACCCCTATATAAGCTTACTAATAAACACATGATTGTGTAAGTATCTTGTTAAGAGGTCTATCTCCCTCCAAACCAAGCACTTCCGAGCTCCATAATTAAGGCTAAAAGGTTCTTGATAGCCGTATCCCTTTGAGTTATAGGCTCAGAAAGATTCTGCTAAAGATTTTTGTAACTTTGCGCGTTGACGACGATGCATTTCGCAGATGATGGAACAGTTGGATGTATGTACTTTGCTTTCACATAGACAAAGGTGGCTCCGGTGGTTAGGTATATTATCCGAATGGATAAAAACGTTCCAGCTTCGAAAGCATTCGACGCCTTATATGTTGATGGTAGCAGAGGAACATGAAGGCCGATTTTGTGTTGGAAAGATTAGGCGGACAAGGCCTTGGCTTCTTTTGGTGTGACCAACTGGTTCTAGCTTGCACGAGAAAGAAACTACTGTCGCACTTTGTTAAACTATGGTATTGCTGAACTTGTTGAAGATAAGCATTTTTACCGAAAAACCATGTTTACAGATAAAGCTCACTTTCCCCTCGGCGACTATATAAACAAACAGAATTGTTACTATGCGAATCGAAAAGTCGACATGTCGTCATGAAGCACCGGATTAGTCCATAACTAGCGATTGCCTGATGCGAATTTTAGTCAAGCGGCATAATCAGGCAATCGCCATGGAAAATGAGCAAAAAGACGCGAGTTCTACCACTCCGTTTTGTCTGTTAAACCAACTTCAAGAGAATAACTATGTAGATGATATATACTTTCAACAGGATGCCGTTAAGTGCCACCCAGCTAGCTTTACATTTAATCTTTTTCGCACTGTCTGCGAATATCGAATATTCAGCCGATGATCAAGGGCCAATTAGAAGCTGCGTTTTGACATCATTAGACTATATCTGGTAGAGCGCCTTTGAGGACGATTGTTATGTTAATCGTCCAGAGATGATTTAAGAGTCTATATGTCGTGAAATCTAGGTTGACATAGGTGAGATACGTGCCGAAGCTCGGGGGAATCGACCGAGCTGTAATGACTGGTCTACTCTAAAGGCAGCGGCGAAAGCTAGTTGAATGAAATTGGGACGAGATATGACATATCAAGTACACAAGGAGCAGAATAGCTCTTACATGGCAAGACCGATAGACGGATAAGAGTCATACACTGAAAGAGATGCTCCTGCTTTTACCAAATATGGCGGATCTAGAGACGAAAAATAGAGCATTACCCGCACGATATGATCAAATAGGATGAATGACACTATGCCAGTGCGTTATATAACGGTATCCTGCGGCTACCTGGCAATCTGCGATTGTACAAGGTGAAGCAAAATTAATCACTCTATCGGAAAATTTGTAATTTTTGCAAATAGCGTCGTACGTTTATCATATTTGATACTTGTGAGCTCGACAGCTGCAGTATACAAACAGACAAGTAATGGAGCGCGTAAAGGCCAAAGATTCAGCACTCAAACAATTTTTTTTTATTGTAAAAAGTTATTCAAAGCCAAAATTGGATGACTAATTTTGCGCCGCCTTGTATTGAGTCTTGCTGGGACACTAGGAGCGATTGGTGTTTCATGATTAATGACAAGGTTTACTCTTTCCAACAACAAAAAAAAGAGCACGTGAAAATATTCTTGACTTCTTTATTTATAGCCGAATTAAATTAATTTCCTGTATTAAAAACTGTTCACTTTTGCGAAAAATATTTAATATTTAATATTGCACGAATTTTTGTGAGTACATCACAAAATCATACGGCCATTTTTCCCCATACACTAAAAGCTGTAAACGCAGTTCAGGGCCGACGGCATTTTCAGATGAATATTTTTGTAGCGACGGAAAATTAGTTACCTGTGCCCATTTTCCGTTGATGGAAATATTTAAAACCGAGTGTATCCAGCGTGCCTAGTTTTGGTGACAAAATTTTCTTTAAAAATTAAACTACAAATTTGCTTCTTAGTCACTCCTGAATCAGACACAACTTTTAACAAACACTTGAAATGTTTTTTAAATTTTTTTCACGCATTTTTTCATTTTGCACTGATACCAGAATCTTTACTTTTTACGAGTACTATTTGATGCTTATGATTTTTTTAAATACACATTATTAATATTAATTTCTGTTTTTTTTTTTCTTCCCAATAATTCACACCGTAACTTCAAATCAAATTGAATGCCGTCGCGTAATGCGCGCTTGACGTTGTGAACGTTTCGAATTGAAAATTGCAATAGAGTTCCAGCGACCGCCAATTATAAAAGTGAAGCTTCAAGAGTCCTTTTCGCAGTCAATTTGACTCTGACTGGCTGTGTGGCTGCAGAGGCGTCAGCGCTGGCTAAATGCGGACGGACAGTAGGTTGGTCGACTGTGTGTGTGGCAAAGGGCAGTTGGCAGCAGGAATGGCTGGCTGGCTTGCAGGAGGCAACAAGCAGAGAGTAAAGTTTGAGGGTGGCGTTTAAAAGCCAAACCCACCCCCCAGCTACACCGACATCTCCAACATATCCACCATTGCCGTCTACGCTACCACGCTGACTTTTAACGTTGCTGCCAACAACCAATACTGGTCGCAATCACCGCAGCAACACACACACACACACACACGCACACAAATGAGTACAATATCAGCAAGGATATCAAGAAGTTGCGTTGCGCGCTGCTTGCTTTTCGACCTTTACATTCTCTGCTTATTGCTTTGCCCGCTACAAATTTTGTGGTAAAAGAGAGGAGGAGAGGAAAAAAGTCTAAAACTTTGAAAAGCTATGCATTTTTGCGCTATTTCATCCCTTCATCACATTGCCACACTCAACTACTAACAGCAATCCACCCTTCCCCTCCTTTACTTCCTTCCTTCCTTGCTTGCTTCCTTCAACCACCCACACACCATTCATTGCTGACTGCTATCATCAGCATGGCTTGCCCAACCGGAAAACGCCCTTTTTTTACTTTAAAATACACAAGGACCAACACTGATGCGATTACAATGAACGAAAGAGACTTCCTGCAGCCGCACAGTGGGATATATGGGCATACTAAATGCACCAAACACACATAAACACAAACGTGCATTCAAGTACTCGTATATGGTATATGGTACATTATATACAGGCAACCCACTGCCGCTGCCGCTATTTAGTTTGGTTGACTGGTTGGCTGTATGGCTTCTTACTCATTCAATTTTTTTCCTCTCGCCAGCCTGCTCACCTTATTATCCGTCTTGTGGCTTTCCAGGATTCACCACAAAATGTCAAGAATGATAAAAGCTGCTATCATCTACGCTCGCACAAAACAACTACATACGCGTATACTCGTACATGTCTACATGCATAAGCATTTTCGCAAGTAATGAGCCTTTCATCTGAGCGGGGTTTTCGCCTAAAGAGCAGCATGAATCGTGCCACTGTTGGGCATATTCGCTCTCTTGCACATAAAGCTTTTGATAACCTGCTTTCGACTTGTCCTGTTCGCTTTGATCAGAATACACATAGATTGGTACGTAAACACTTACAGATGCTTAGTAGTTCTCTTCTTGTACTGCAGGCAGTGGTCAACTTCGTTTATTCATAGATTTTATCTAAATTGCGAATGTATTGACATAGCTTCCATTTTTATATTTTTATTAGTTTTTCCTTTGTTCTATTTCTTTTTTTTTGTAATTTAGTTAGTTAGTTAGATATTTTTTTATTTTATTCAGTTCCAAAGTCATTCACTGCAGCGGTTCTCCTACATTAGCGCAGTTCAAATGTTTTCAAAATTATTTTTAATTTTTTTATGAAAACTTCTTCTGCTGTTCTGTTGTAACATGAAATGATTTTCATAGAATAGTTTCCATTACAAGCTTAGTTTTCGTGTGTGAAAAAAGTGTTTAGAGGAGCTGGAAATGCTTAGTCATTGGCTTGAAGTCACTCTGATATGGGTTCCTGGTCACAGGAACATACGGGGTAATGAGATAGCGGATGAGCTAGCAAGAAAAGGCCCGACACTAGAAATAGCAGAGGCGGTGGCAGTCTCCCCCCCCCATTCAACACATTAAAAGCATCCATTGCTTCACACTATCATGCTTTAGCCGAAAGAAGATGGAAGCAACTAACTACGTGTATTACAACAAAAAACACATGGCCGTAATACAAAATCCAAAGGACGAATGATCTCTTAGGATGCTCTCGGCCAAACATCTCACGCATCACTGCAACCCTTACAGGCCATTGGCAAGTAGAGGATCATGCAGCTAGACTCAATCTACCCATCAATCCTATCTGCAGGAGCTGTCAAGCGGAAGGAGCGAAGGAAAGTCTTTTCCACTACTTATGTGAATGTCCAGAGCTAGCTAGGGCACGACTCCGCTCCTTCAGTAAGCCTTTCTTGCAGCAAATTAATGAGATCTCAGACATCGAGATAAAGAATTTGCTGCTATACTTGGACCTGACTAAATGGATTTGACTTAGAACAACAAAAAAACACATCATTAGGATTATTTCAGTGGAAATAATCAAACACTTCAACAACAACAGCGCAACCTGATTTTCAAACACTTTTATATCATCATCTATAATTACATAATGGATTCTTAGTAATTGGCTCTTAGCATTGAAAAATATATTTTCTTTAGCTTAGACATTTTGGACATCCTTTAAAGTATCCATAAGCGGACCCAAGCTTATTAAAATATCAAAAAAAGTAAATATCGACATAATAAATATTAATATATTTCTTTCATAATTATTATTATTATTATGAGGGGTCATAGCACTGTTCATGAAAGATCTATTTTGGCCTATTCGGTGATTCAGAAAAGCCACAACATGGCGGCTAATTTTTTAAAACTACTCAAATCCACTTAAAATTTATTACTCGGGTATTAGTTGAGTAGTTTTAAAAAATTAGCCGCCATGTTGTGGCCGCCACCTTGGATTTTTAAAATTTTCATTTTGTATTTTAAAGTAAACTTTATTAGCTAAATTTTGAGACCTCGTACAACTCTTTCCGTTGAAATGAATTTTTTTGGCCTAGGTTATTGAATGAATTTAATGAATTTTGATTACATTTTTAGCCATATTAAATGAGCCATCTTGAATTTCGTTTTTGGCCACTCTGCATTGAAAAGTAGATAAAAAGAGCTAAATTTTAAGCGAGAGAGAGTTCTAATCTCTAGGTCAAAAACATTTTTGGATGGATAGGGGTCTCCCGTTGAGAAAGAATGCCCCATATATATAAAATAAGTTTTCCGAATTATTTTAATGAAAATCAATCGCTAATTGAATAGGTAATTTGATTTCGATATTCATTTTTTTTCTATAGGCATAAAGGATATACAAGAAGAGTTCCGGGCACAGTTCTCGTTTAGCAACTAATGAAGATGTTCTACTTTCTCTAATACTCAAACCAGATCCGTATACTTCGAGCTTGAAAGCAACAAACCTCTAAAAGAACTTACTTGAGGATGCCAAACGCTTTTGAGTCTGCCTGAAATCCAAAAATACAATAAATAATAGGATACTCTGCTCTGACTAATTTAAAAAAAAACAATGATTGTCTTCATAAATACTCAATTTTTCTTAATTGTATTTTTTATTTATCACTTTCGGCTTTTCAATTTTCAAACCTTTTCCTTTAATAAAGTTGTAAATTTAATTTCATTCTAAGTTATTCCATTAAAAAGTACGCATGTTCTGTAAAATATGTGAAATAGTGCTTATAACTAACAAGCTGAGGTGTGAACTGTAGTTGTCTCCTATATCAGGCTGAGATATTTCTGTTGGATACTAACTATAACCAACTAGTGCAGAAGTTGTAGAGATGAGGTAGAGGAAGAAACAGTTGAGCACTTCCTTTACAATTGTCCAGCCCTAGCTAAAATCAGAGTTTTCCAGGTAAATACTCCTTCAATTCTCTTGCAGAGCTGTCGGATGGGATCAATTCTACGTTTCATAAGAGCCACAAAATGGTTCCACGAAAGAAAGTAAATAGGGTTCCCGTGCAGCACAGTGGTATCTCAACGGAACTGTAAGGCCTAACTGAGTTGGTCGTACAGACCGACTACCACCTAACCTAACTATCAAAAAAGTAAGAAATATAAATGTTTAAGATGTTTACCATATATGGCCGCAGATGATTACGAATAGGTTTCAGAAAAAGGAAAACTAATTTTGCACATTCGCCTATAATTTTAAATAATCTGAAGAAAATTTGAGTATATAAGTCGGGTTTGTAAGTAAGTGAAACAAACCTTTCTGGATGTGTACATTTTATGACAATGACCAGAAATAGACGATTTAACGTCATCATCAAAAGTAAAATTTTCTTTTTCAAACATTAAGGGGTTCCGGTGGTCTAGAGCTAGAAAATTTAGGGTATTTTCAGGCATTTTTCTTAAATAAAAAAAATTAAAAGTGATATTTAAATTTTTTAGCCCTTTTATTCAACTTCTTTTACATACAAAAATGAAAAACAAAAAAAATTCTTTAATTTTAATAATTAAAAAAATGGCGCTGAAGTTGACCCTCCCGAAAAATTGTACCTGGACCGTGTTGCTCATTTTGGCTCTTCTATTTATCTGGAACACAAAAATCAAAAAAAAAATATTAATCAGTATGACTGTAGCTCGGTCCCGTTACTACACTACAACAAAAATTTGACGAAATGGCGCGGTTTTCAATTTGACACTCTAAAAATCGGGGTTTTTCAGTTTTTTAATCAAAAAACTACGAAATAATTGAAATAATAATATGATTCTAGTACGGACGATAGCCATTGATGTTGTGAGCAACGTATTAAACTTTCAGGTGATTCGGTTGTATTGTGGTTTTTTTTTTTTTTGTGAAAACACCAGGCCAAAAAATTTATTTTGAGATAATTGAGTTTAAAGTTTTGAAAGTGGATAATGCGAACATTGATGCCGCCGCGTGACGAATCTGACTTCTGACTTTACCTGCTTACCCGGCTGTAAAATCGAAAATACTGAAAATATTCTTCCAAAAATTTGACAGTATATTCCTAAAAGCACATACTTTCGAAATGTCAAAACAAAAAAATTGATTTTTTGGGAATTCTAGACCAACGGGATCCCTTAAGTGATCACTTCTGTGCTTTATGAATACCAAGAAAACACTAGCCAGCATTTTCCAGCTGATTGTGGCACCAAAGCTCTGGTTCTTAGCGATGAACCCAATTTGAT
The DNA here is from genome assembly GCA_037575425.1 of Anastrepha fraterculus. Classification (NCBI taxonomy): domain Eukaryota; kingdom Metazoa; phylum Arthropoda; class Insecta; order Diptera; family Tephritidae; genus Anastrepha; species Anastrepha fraterculus. The sequence goes on along the minus strand of JAYXIM010008076.1, from coordinate 39,821 downwards.
TCATGAATTAATTTCTTTTCTCGCTACACAGATATAAATTCCAGGACGAAAGAATTAAGGCTGATACTCTAACCATTTCCATTTCTCTTTCAAATGTGCATCATCTAGAACAAGGTTTTTCGAGTTTTTAATTTTAAGTGAACTAATTACGTATAATTTTAAGTGAACTAATTATGTATAATTTTAACTCTTCCCAATGAATGAAAAAAATTTTAGTAGGTATATTCGTTTAATACAATCTGACTCTGAATATTGATTAAAGTACATTTTACATATCGCACCCCAAATACAAAAGGGTCACAACTCAAAATTTTCTACACTCGGGCTTGACTTGTTTACAGTAGCACAGAAAACAAACTATGTGACATATCACGCTGAAATTTGCCATGTAAGCTTATAACAGTCCTACCAAAAAACAAAAAATTTATTTTTGCCATATGTCATTCGCGGACCGTTTTATTGATAACGTCTCGTTCATATTTGAGCAGAAGTACATTTTGATGTGTATTTACTAATTCCAGTAGTTAGTTGAGTTCGAAAAGACTTTGAAGTTCTACGAATGCTAGGGTAAACTTGGCGAAGCAATGAATACAAATAAGAGCAGTTTACTCATCTTGTAAGTAGAGGTCACATAAGGAAGAGTATACCCTTGATATGTTATAAAATTATAATTGTCTAGAAAAAAGGGTTTTATTTTGTTTCGCTAACTAAAATCATTTCTCATTCATGGAGTTAACGTAGACGGAGTTAATTGAGGAAACTTTTGCGTATACAAATAAAGGCTCCTTCCTATATATACCTATGTATGTATATACCATATATAGTTGGCGCTTACACTTTTTTTGGATGTTTGGCCGAGCTCCTCCTCCTATTTATGGCGTCCATCTTATGTTGTTCCACAAATGGAGGGACCTACAGTTTCAAGCCGGCTCCTAACGGCCGATATTTTTTATGAGCAGCTTTTTAATAGCAGAAATACACTCGGAGGTTTGCCCTTGCCTGCCGAGGGGCGACCGCTATTAGAAAAATGTTTTTCTTAATTTTGGTGTTTTACCGAGATTCGAACCTACGTTCTCTCTGTGAATTCCGAATGGTAGACACACACCGACCCATTCGGCTATGGCGACTGCCGACAGAAAGGCTCTTACGACACATAATATAACAACACATAGTATAGTATAATAGAAAATAGCATAACATAGTAAAAGAAAATGAGACATAATGTAACGTAGCGCATAATAAACACAGCATAACAGAATGTAATATTATTACGAAACTTAGCACAGCATTACACAACATTACATAAAATAATATAATATAACATAATAAAAGGTAGCATAACATAACAAAGCATAAGGCAAAATAGTATAACAAAACATGCCATAATTTAGTATAACATAACAAAATATACATAAACAACATAATATATCACAACATTACACAACATAACAAAACTTAGCATAACATAAGCTTGAAATATATGCCACTCGATAAATTTTTACTGCTATAATATATATATTTTCATACTAACCCTACTTTTATTACAATTATAACATAACGGACATAATGGAACATAACAGAACATAACATTATTATGTGAAATAACAAAATTTGGCATAACTTAACATAACATAACAAAATACGATGTTACATAACACAACATAGCATGACATAGCAAAACATAACATTATGTTACATAGCATAAGCTTCAAATAAATACACACTAAATCAATTTCTGAGGCTATAAATTATCATAGTAACACTATTTTGTATTGTAATTGAAAATGGTCTTAACATATGAACATAACATAACACATGAAAATGGTCATAACGTAACATAACATTATTATGTGACAGAGCAAAGGATGACATAATTTAATATAATATAGCAAAATACGATATTACATAACACAACATAACATTACAAAACATAGCATTATATTACATCACATAAGCAACATCACATGCATAACATAAGCTGCACATTCGAGTACATCAGACTAAATAAATTTCTCTTACTATAAATTTTCATACTAACACAATTTTTAATTAAAAAAAAATTATTTAACACAGCATAGCATAACATAACATTATTACATAACATAACAAAACATGGCATGATTTACCATAACAGAGCAAGTAATATTATTACATAACACAACATAATCTCACATAGCATAACAAAACATAACATTATACAGCATAATGCAACATAAGCTTCAAATACATCACATTAAATAAATTTCTGGTACTATAAATTATCAAATTAAAACTAGTTTTAATTTAACTAAAAAATGCCTTAACACAGCATAGCATAACATAAAATTATTATATAACATAACATAACATCGCATGATTTTAGATAACATAGGAGAGAATTTTATTACATAACACAACATAATATAGCATAGCATAACAAAACATAACATACATTACACAACATAATGCAACATAGCCTTCAAGTACTCCACACTAAATAAATTTCTCCTGCTATGACTAATTTTATTATAACTTAAAACTATTCTAGTAACACTGTCACCCATTAGCCGCATCTTTGTGGTGAGAATAAGAAGAGTTATACACACACATTCTCACCCATCGTGTGTACATATGTAAGTGCATACTCGTGTGTATAGCTTACTCCTTCTCTTGGTGTGTGGCATGTTCACAGGGGTTGATTTACTGACTCGTAACTAAATTGAAATGACTTTTGCGATATTTTGGTGTATTGGTTACGCAGCTCGTTACAAGCGCATACACAAAAGTCATGTATATAAGGATATAAGGAAATGCGTGTGTATGTGTGCACGCTTCTTGAAATTATGTGAGGTTCTTTGTGGATTTTGGGAGGAGTTTTGTAACAGGACGTACATACAATACTGGCACACTTTTGGACGAGCGGTTGATAGCTGATCCTTATTTACTTGAAAAATTATGATATCGTTGATTAGCTGCCATTTAATTTAGTTAACTGTACAGTGTGCGATTTTGGGTGGGTGCGAGATTATACTTGTATAATATTATTTACTTGTGTATTATTTATTAGGCTAGGGCGAGCTACTAGCGAAACTTATCTTAGAGCAAAGAAATGCTTAGTTAAGGGGATACATGGGTTTCGTTGGTTTCGATGTTTTTTGGCTTTGGTTTTTTGACAACATCTCAAGAATATTATTCTCAATTTTCAATCCGAGCCGAATAACAGTTTCGGAGATACGGCCTTTGGAATGTGTGCGCTCCAAGCCACTTTTATTGTTGCTCAAAACTTTAAACGCGTTTTTCTCGAAACCGTGTTTTCAAAGTCTGTTGTCAAATGTTCTCGAAAACTACTCAACCGATCTTGATGAAATTTGACACAGGTGTTCGAGATACAATTTACTCGTGCTTGAAAGAAGGATTTTGCTTTTTTTCAATTACAACTATTTAAAAAAAAAACAAAATGTCAAGCAAATTTGACCGAAATTTTCATTTTTTTGGAAAAAATTCCAAATTCCAATTCCAATTTAGAATTTTTTTCTTTCCTTCGTTCAAGCACGAGTTTATGGTCTTAACTAAAACACTAATTTTTTTTTATTTTTGATGATCCTCTCAGAACGCACCTTTTTTTCGAGGGTCACCGGAAATGTCGTCACAATGGAGGAGTTTTATTTTTTTTTTTGAAAATTTTAGAAATTATTCTTTAAATATGTATCTATAAGACAGAAAAAAGTTTGGATTAAATAAATAATTTTTTACATAGAAAAAAAAAATTAAAAATAGGCCTTCTTTTACCCGTCGAAACCCGACGAAACCCCTTAATGTCATGAACGAAATCATCTGTAAGTAACTTTTGCGTAGAAAATTCTGAAACTAATTAACTGGGGTGTTTTACCAAAACTAGTCTGAATTATACGGCACTATAGTGTTTTTTGCATTCATGGTATGAGTTACACTAGAATGCTAGATTTATGGAGTTCAGGGTAGTCAGCGGCTCGAAAATATGATGACTTTCAATAATTTTGATTTGCATTAGCATTAACACATCATGTTTCGACTTGACTTTAGCAAAATTTCAAAAAAAAAATTTATAATTGTAAAAGTTATCGCTGTTTGTGTGGAGCCCCTTTCGCCAGAAGTCCCTTGCGGTGATCATCACAAGTCTTTGTAGATTCATCTAAACTCAAACGGGCAAGAGAAATTCGTTTTATTAATAGATAATCTCGTACCCGATCGAAACTTTTTTTTTTGAAAATTAACAATATGGCGGCCTCAGGAAACATTTTTTAGATTATCGAGAGAAAAAACTGACAATTAATTGTTTAAAAAAATCGAAATTTTTGAAAAACAAATCGATCCGTCAAGAGTTTTTTATGTTTTTCAAAAGCAGTATAACTTTTATTGAAAACTACCAAGCGGCTTTTAAGTTACGTTGATCACCAGTTCAAAAAACATAGTTTGGAGGAAAACGCATTTAAAGTTTTGCTATCGATTTATGCAGTGTTATACGAGTGTTATGCGCTTATCTGCCACTTTCATACGTGCAGCATTCCCCTGCGGAGCATCCGGAGCGCCCGAGCGCGTTTTGTTAGTTGTTGAATAACTTGAAGAGTACCTGATATCTTTGTTGATAGTACCGGTACATTTTTGTTTGGTATGCCAAAGACTTTATTTCCAATCCGACTTAACTATTCGCTTGCAAAATTGTTCTTTAGTCATTATTCTTAGTACCGTTATTACAAATTTGTGTTGCGAGATTTGGTTTTCATGTGAAATAAGTATACATATGTGCAATCAGAGATAAGTATTGATTTGGCAAGCCTAAAGAGCAAATTATCACAAAATTTTGTATTATTTTTATTGGTATCAAAAAGAAAAATGTAAATACGAGTAAAATAGATTACTTTTTTTGAACAAAGAATAATTGAGTTATTGATGAGTTAATCTGTAGAATGCCACGTGGAAGACACTTATCCGATGAATACCGTGGTTTGATTAAAGGGCTAAGCGAAAGAGGCAAAAGTATTCATGAAATTGCTGCTAGAGTAAATAGGAATACCATCAGCAACTTTCTTAAAAGTTCAGAAACATATCGTCAACTCAAACGAAGCGGCAGGCCAACTAACATCGACAGCAGACGTAAACGAGATATTCGTCGTCTGACTGCTCAAAAAGAAATGTCTTGCAAGGAAATCAAACACCATTTAAGTTTTAAGGTCACCGATAGACGAATACATTACATTTTGGTCGAAGATGGAACACTTAAATATTGTTTGCGGGAGCCGGTACCAAAACTATTAGCACGCCACATTAAGACTCGTTTAGCATTTGCCGGAAAATATAAATTTTGGACTAACGAATCCCGAAACGTTGTATTTTCGGATGAAAAAAAGTTCAACTTAGATGGTCCAGACGGTTGCTAGAAATATTGGTGGGACCTTAGGCAACCACGGCAAACACGCCATAAGCGGACCACGGTGACGGGTCTTTGATGATTTGGGCCGATTTCGAACATGGTGGAAAGTCTCCAATTTGTTTTATTCCGCCAAGAGCTAACGCAGAATTCTATGTTGAAATATTAAAGGATGTTATCATTGAGTTGGCGGGAAACATATACGGAGACGACTGGGTGTTCCAGCAAGACAACGCTCGGCTCGTTTAGCTAAGGCCTTCCTATCGTCAAAAAAAATTTCAGTTCTGGATTGGCCAGCACTAAATCCCGATTTAAACCCAATTAAGGACCTCTGAGGAATATTGTCAGCCCGTATTTATAAAAATAGTCGGCAGCTTGAAACAATCAAAGACCTGAAAGGTGTTTTAGTGGAAGAGTGGGATAAGATAGGTGATTCCACTCTTCAAAACTTGGCAGACTCTATTCCTAAACGTATAAGTGATGTTCTTTTTCAAAATGGAAAACATATAAATTATTAGAAGTTATAGAATCGTTGAAAAAAAGTGTAAAGAAGGGCCAATGCACATATACTTATTTCATATGAAGTTATTTTAATTTGTTTTTTAATTTAATAAGTCTAGTCAAGTTGACTTTTTGTTGTATAATATAATTTTTTGTTCCTATTTTTCCTGAATATATATTAAAATTTTTGGTTGCACCTTTCTCCTGCTTCTTTATAGTTTTTCATTTGAAAATATCCTTGCACATATACTTATTTCTGTGAGGTATTTGTCGGACTTACTTCAAATTTTCACACAATATTTTTAAGATATTATACTTTAATATAACGCAAAAAAAATCAAATTTTTTGAAATTTCTGACTATTCCTAACCCCTTAGGAGATTCACTCACTTTTTTATGATAATCGGATAGATAATTTCATTGCAATTACTTATTTAATATAATATCTGGCAAAAGTCCGCCGCAGCTACGAGTTACATGGTCCATTTGATCTTTAGAATTTTTTACTACATTTTCCAAAAAATCTGAATAATAAACCCGAATAAGCCTAGTCAGCTTCGGCCGCCGTAGCCGAATGGGTTGGTGCGTGATTACCATTCGGAATTCACAGAGAGGACGTTGGTTCGAATCTCGGTGAAAGCAAAATTTATAAAAACATTTTTCTAATAGCGGTCGCCCCTCGGCAGGCAATGGCAAACCTCCGAGTGTATTCCTGCCATGAAAAAGCTCCTCATAAAAATATCTGCCGTTCGGAGTCGGCTTGAAACTGTAGGTCCCTCCATTTGTGGAACAACACCAAGACGCACACCACAAATAGGAGGAGGAGCTCGGCCAAACACCTAACAGAAGTGTACGCGCCAATTATTTATTTATTTTTTTAAGCCTAGTCAGCAAAAATGCAACGCCAACGACGGGCATTTGGCTTCTCAAATCCTCAAATTCTTTATAGGCACGTAAGCCAAGAATCTACCACAAAGGCCAACAAATTGTGAACGAAGACGAGATGACATTTCAACGACTTCTGCAAAACTTCGCTTTATGAGCTTTATTTTTTTCCAAGTAAATTTCCACAATTTGGATGCGTTGTGCTGGCGTTAAACGATTCAAGATGGCTTGCCAAACCTTACTGAACAGAAATGCCATTCTCAGCTTTCAAACCGTAGGTATCGATATCGGTAGTTCTTATGCAGCTAAAAAGCAGCCTTTACATAAAATTGTCTACAGCAGCGAGTTGCTACTGTACCACTGAACTTTAATCTCAATATGGTCTCGCTCATGAATACCCGGGTTTTGGTTATAAATGAAAGATATTATATATAAAATACAGCCATGGACAGATAAATAGCACAAATGTGAACCTTATATATTAAGTTAAGTTTTTAGTACGAACTCTGCTTTGATCAAATAAATTTGTTTATTTACATTTATTACCGTTATTAAGCTTACATGCGAGGAATTTACCTTGTTTTTCGATGGAATTTTTTGCGTTCTATTTTATTGCTGTTTTATTTGCTGTTTTGAAGTGGCCACAAAAATAGCACATTTTAACTTGTGCAGCGGAGAGTCAAACTTTAATATTGTTTCAGCGATTTTTAGTATAATTTTTTGTTTCTTAAATAAAATTTTAAGGTCGGCACGGCAAATAATGCTTGAAATAAACAAATAATCTGGTCTACAAGGGTCCAGAAAGCTTGTAGGAAGGCGACTTAAGGGGTTAGGGGTAGTCAGAGGCCCGAAAAAATGATGATTTTCACGAATTTTTTTTTGCTACTTAATTAATTTATTTAACAAAAATAAAAACATAGCATAAAAACATCATGTTTTAACTTGACTTCACCAAAATTTCAAAAAAAAAATTAATAATTGCAAAAGTTATCGCTGTTTGTGTGAAGTCCGTTTCTCCAGAAGTCCCTTGCGGTGAACATCACAAGTCCTTGCAGATTCATCTAAAACCAATCGGACAAGAAAAATTAGTTTTATTAATATATAATATTGTGCCTGATCGAAGCTCTTTTTTTTTCAAAATGAACAAAATGGCGGCCTCAGAAATTTTTTTCCAGATTTTAGAGAAAAAAACCAACAGTTAATTGTTAAAAAAAAATCGAAATTTTTGAAAAAAAAAATCCTTCGATCAGGCACAAGTTTTTTATGTTTTTCAAAAGCTGTATAAATTTTATTGAAATCTACGTAGCGGTTTTTAAGTTACAGTGTTCACCAGTTTGAAAAACATAGTTTTGAGAAAAACGCATATAAAGTTTTGCTATCTGCTCTGGAGCGCCCGAGCGCCCTTTGTTAATTGTTGAATAACTTGAAAAGTATTTGTCGGATTCACTTCAAATTTTTACACAATCTTTTTAAAGCATTATACTTTAAGAAAATGCAAAAAAAAAAATCAATTTTTTGAAAATTCTGACTACCCTTAACCCCTTAACGAAGCCCAGCTGCTTGGCCGCATAAGCAGAAAAAAACCACTCCTCTCAAAAAGACATATCAAACACCGACTTGCCTTTACAAAAGCAAACAAAGACAAATCTATTCAGTTTTGGAAAAACGTACTTTGGACCGACGAAACCAAAACAAACAGTATGGGACAAGATGGGAAACTATTGTACGTTGTCCTAAAAATCAAGCGCTAAATCCTCGGTTCACAAAAACGACGATTAAACACGGCGGCGGAAGCATCATGGTTTGGGGAGCTTTTTCCTGGCATAGTATTGGGCCGATTGTTCGCGTGGTTGGTAAAATGGATAGATTTCAGGATCTGGATATACTCCAGAATAAAATGTAGCCATTTGTGTTTGAGTTTATGCCATTAAGTTGGATATTTATGCAGGACAATGATCCCAAGCATACTGCAAAGACAGTGAAGCAATGGCTCAGAAGAGAAAAAATTAATGTACTGGATTGGCCGGCGTAGAGCCCTGATCTCAATCCAATAGAAAATTTGTGGAATGACTTTAAAATCGGTCAAAATCGCTAACAAAAAATTTATAAATTTTGATGATTTGTGGGCCGCAGTTGAGTAGGCTTGGTACTCGATTCCAAAGGAAAGATGCCACAAGCTTGTCAAAAGTATGGAGCGATGACTTGAAGAAGTAATTAAAAACGGTGGATTTAGTACAAAATACTAATCTGGTAAAACAATATTATTACACTAAAACTCATCTAAAGCGCCTAGAAGCACCTTACCATGCTGCAGTCAGGAGAAGCATCAGAGCCTTCCCCACTTCCCCCATAAACGCTACCTTAGCGGAAGCTGGACTTCCATCTCGGAAAGGGTGGCCAATAATACAAGGACAAGTATTTTGAAGATAATTCAATGTAGAAACAGACTTTTGTTTAAACACATCAACTCGAGTACTCAAAAATTAAACAGAAAGAGCCGGGAATCAACAATCTCCATCATTCTAAAAGAAGCCGAAAAACTCGATATCATTGCTCAGCCAGTACTTGTGGAACCTGCAATACATCCACCGTGGGTCGTTCCCAACTCGATGATATTGAACAATCTATCCAAACATTTAAAAGATTCCACCAATACAAACGAATACAACCAGATTTTTCTCGAAACCATTTCCCCATTAAAGAAAGATTGGGAGATCATTTTTACCGACGGATCAAAAACCGACACCTGCACATCGTTTGCAGTGACAAACCATCTATGCCGGAATTTTGCCAAGATTCGCTTCAATATTTACAGCTGAAGCAGCTGCGATACTTGAAGCAGTAATCTTTGCCTCCCAGAAATGTAGCAAGCACTTAATTTGCACCTATAGCAAATCCTCAATCGAAGCTATCTTAAACCCCACAAATGCCACCCCGATGATAACAAAAATCCGCAATATAATTTCAATACACATGGGTGCAATCGAAATTATGTGGATTCCTGGGCACTCTGGGATAAATGGTAACGAAAAAGCTGGCAAGAGAGCGAAAGAGTCGAATAAGGAACCTCTACACACATTTGACTATATCACTTGCAATGACATAAAGATACTAGCGAAAGAACGTGCCGCAGGTAACGCAGCAACTAAATGGAACATTTATCAGCATCCTTGTAAAAACTTTAACCCCTTTGGTGAAAAAAATATCTACCCTCCATCTGCACACAAGTAAAAATCTTTACTCGACTGAGAATCGGTCACACACTCATGACACATGTCCACCTGCTCAGCGGTTCACCGAAGCCTACATGCCCTTTTTGTGGCTCCAACGAATTTACTACACTTCATCTGATAGATACTTGTCCTTCCCTACAAAATATCAGAACATCCTTTTTCTCAAGCATCAATCCATCGGAACTCCTCAAACAGACAACGGTATACAATTTAAATAAGATTTGTGATTATGTATCTAGATGTAAGTTAAGGCTATAAGACACGCTGTCATTTTTATTATACTAATAGCCGAAGGCCATAGTAGCCAGTGCTTTAGCTCTTTAAGTGGAATAATTATTTATAATTGTTACTCTTTTAATAAGTAAATAAATAAAAAATATTATTACTTATCTATCTGATTTGTTTACTGATTTTGCTTTTATTTGGAATTGTTTAGGATGTGCTATTTATGTGTCCAGGAGGTTTCATGAGTTATCAACGTTCTCGTAAATTAAATCAGAACTGAAATTCTTTTTTACCATTTTTTTGTTTTAAAGTAGTAAATAAGTAGAAGTAAATAAGTTTTTTTATTTTTTATGTGGCTTTTTCCCCAATAAAAAATAATTATTTAAAAATATATTCAACTCTTTGCTTCCAAAGCCTAAATGTGCTATTTATATGACCATGGCTGTATAATAAAAATACAATTTATTATTTGGTTCAAAAAAAAAAACAATTTTAGGCGAGCCACCCTAATATGTGTTTGTATGTGCCAGCATATGCAGATATATACATTTGGTTAATGAATTATCTACCAAAAACTTCTTAAAGTTCGTCATATCTTGAAAATCCAATGTTGCATAACCTCACTCATCTGTAATAAGCGCCTAGGCAATAACCAGCTTTCCCATTCCCCTTCGCCGAATCCAGAAATACACATGCATATGCACGTCTACTGTGCCAATTCTGTTAATTTCAGCCATTCTCTTATCTCCCCAGATATTTACTAATGTCTGCGTACTTATATACAAGTACACACCTATGTACGAGTATACGAAGCACCAAAAAAATATATATATATGCAAACACACACACACACATATGTACAAATGGTACGAGTAAAGTCGCAGTAGCTGCAGCTTACTCCAATACCAACAACAACAACAGTAGGGGCCCTGCAAAAAGGCAGCAGTAAGCGAAGAACAAGAGCATTAGGGGCAGCAGCGGTGTCGGTGTAAGTGGCTACATGACGGCGTAATACAATCCTGCGGTTATATTAACCAGTCAGAATGCAAAGTCACACATGGCCGCCAAGTGCCAAGCAGGCAGGCGCACCAAAATCTGCACACACTCACATACACTGGCGCTCGGGATAATAGCAGTAAAGCAACAATGCCAACATGCCAGTATAAGCTCACACACACACACACACACGCACACGTCCGCATTTAAACGCACATACCAAATTACTGATACAACAGAAAGCCAATACCTCATGCCATTTCGATGCGTTGTTGGTGCTTTGTTTTTGTTGTATTGTGCTTGGTTGGTTGTGTGAAGTGAAGGCGTCGACGTCGTGACTGCTGGTACAGCTGGCGTTCGTTGCTGATATGGCGACTTTTGTGGGTGTTGATTTCATATGTCCTCCTGACTTTATTGTAGTGTGCGATCCATTGTTGTTGTGACTGTTGTTGTGGTGCGCCTCGACGTCGACAATCTCCTGCACCTCACTTCCTCTGGCACGAGCGCATTTGTATTGTCAAAAAGTCGTTTTTTTTCTACACTGCATCGGATTTTGATGTCAGCCACCAGCCACCCTGCTTAGTCAAGCATACGCACACACACATGCATGCGCGCGCGCTTGCGAGTGCTCGTTTAATGCACTCTCCCACTCTCTCCGAAATGTGCGCTAATATGCGTGTGTGTGACGCTGACTCAGCGTTGCTTAGCTCCGCCTCTTTTTTGTCGATTGGTCTGCTTGTGTGGAGAGCGCCACCATTTTTCGACCAGTTTAGTAGGCGCATGCGCTTGAACAGGTCGAAAATAGTGCGACGGCTGCAAAGCTTTGAGAGTTGACTTTTATACAGACCCAGTTTCAGCTCTTTGGGGGCATTTAGCTAATAGGCACTTCATACATACATACGTACATGTGTATGTGTGTTCAACACTCGAAAAGCTATAATATTTTCTTCTGCTATTTTTGTTTATATTGCCATCAGCTGTTCTCATCGATTATTTAATCGAAAGTCACGTGTTTTTATATTGATTGTTTTATTTTCAGCGAGTAAGGAAAAGCTTTAATGCCCATTTACACATCCATACAAATATTTAAAACCACGAGATGAGGAATGGAGGAGTTGTATAGGAGAGGGATTGTTTTTTTAATTAGTACTGCTACTTTCAGTGTTGGTCAAATTGGTTCATTAACCTCTGAGAAATGATTATTATAATATTTTTGCTAGGGTGCCGAAACAAATAAATTGCATGGGAATCGATTCCTGGCTTTAAGCTTTATTTGTGGCCATCTCAGCGAGTCGCCAGCTGCCGTGAATTCGTCGTATAGGCTTTGTCCAAAAGATCATTTGAGCCCCACCCAGTCTAAGGATATTCTGCTGATGCCATTTGCAGTATGGCCAATCCATCTCCATTTACGCAAGTGCATCTCAATTTCAACCGGCCTTTACCTACCCCGAGTGAGGAGCTCATTATTTTCTGCGCACACAACCGCAATTTCTACTAAAGTCCTAAAGCGCAACAAGGTTCTCATATCGCTTGCCGGCAGTACTTGCGACAAAGGCAAAAAAATATTGCTGGCGACATTCAAAGCAATTGGCTGGCCGGTTCTGAACTATGCTGCGCCTGTCTGGTCGACTGGTACTAATGATTCGCAGTGGATTAAGCTTCAAACATGCCAAAATACTAGAATCAAGACAGTCATGGGATGCCTTCTGATGTCTCCCATACAACACCTACACAATGAGGCACTAATGCATCCCGTCAAGGAGCGCAATAAATGCTCAGCAAACAGTTTCTGCTTGGATGCTACTGAAGATTTCGCCCCTGTAGATAACTGCGAGAACTTGAGCCGCCTCCCAGGCGCATCAGGAGGCATCTCTTTAATTATTCTGACGAGATCCAAGACAAAACGAACCTACAACTACTGAACCGGGCAGTATAGAGACAGACCCTAAATGGCATTAATCGGGAGACACTTACCACCTTTCTAAACTCTCGACCTCTGAATGCCGTCATCGGAGTCCAACCACCACCTATTGTGGATGAAGGGATTCAGCTATCCGGAGAGACACTCATAACTTTGGCACAATTACGTTCTGCGTACTGTATCAGACTAAACTCCTATCTATCCACCCCGATATTGACCCCGATATACCAAACATATGTCCGGCATGTGAAGGCACCCACACAATACTAACCTCTTTTTCAAATGCCCCGTTCAAACCTACCGCCCCTATTCACCTAACACCCCTCTCCCTCTGGACTCAACCTGTCGGAACAGCACTTTTCCTGGGCCTACCGTTAGATAAGCTAGACACAGACGACCGGTAACTACATTGCACTGGCCACGTTTAATTAGCTGCTATCACAAGAACAAGCTCATCACTTGGCACCCAGTTATCGTGTCACCGCACCAAATGCGCAGGATGGCTCTAAGGCAACAATTTATGAAGGTCTGAAGCATTTTTGTTGTTACAACGGCAACAGTCTACAGTCATGTAGGGATATTGATTTTTCATTGAAGTAAAGAACCCTTAGCTTTTGTGTAAAGGATACTCTTTCTTTAATTACTCTGCATTAGATGGTAGCTGCATTCCCACCACCAGAGGTTATTTGGCTACCTAAGTAAGCAAAATTTTTCACATCTTCAATAGATTGTGCGTGTAGAGCCAATGACTTTGCCTTTCTAATGTTTATACGATACCCAACGCGTTCTGCATACGCAGCTACATCATTGAGCTTGTCTTGCCGATGTCAAATTTGTTGCGATATTGAAGCAGTGTCATCAGCATAATCGAGGTCATCTAAATGCTCCATGCTGATCAAGTTCCAGATAATGCCTCTTCCTCTAAAAATTTTTGTTTTGTAAATTCCAAAGGGAATTTATCTCTGATGTTCATAAGTAAATATCAGCTCGGATCGAATGATCGACCTATTTTGGTAGCGAATGGTAGCTGGTGAAGAAAAATAGGTTAGATGGGTCTAGAACAAGGGTCTGAAAAAGGTCACGGTCAAATAGCGGCAAATTGCCTTAAACCATTGCCCAGCCACCTACCTACCAAGCAGCATTAACAGCCAACACTATGACCTCCTCTGATCGAGCCAAATGTTTTATTTGGATTTCTATTGTCAGCAACTGACCAAATTTAAACAGCCGACCGAGTAGAATTGACCTCCTCATGGAAGACTTCAGAATCACGCTAAGGACACACACTTTGGCCGGGTAACTTAACTGAAAAAACGATAAACAGCGACTGAAGATGAAAAGCTTATTTTCCCCGACATGCAACATATCGCTTATTTGTTGGCAAAACCTGATATCTAAAAAAATAAAAAATTTAAGAAAAGCGACGTAAAAGGTTTCAATTTACTAAGCTTCCTCAAGTAAAAGTAAAGCTACATTTCCGTCTAATGAGATGCTGTTACAAGATAAATGCCATGAATTTTTTACACAGCATGAACTAGGAGCTCGTCGACATTTTTTATATATTTACGTAAGTAACCAACCATCTCCTTATTCAAAATTCAAACTTATCTGACATATCTTTTTAAAGTTTTGCATTTTGTACATTAAAAACTTCTTCTGAAGCGTACACAAGTTTATAAAAGGTATTTGCTAGGCCATTATTTTAGTATCGCTACAAAAACTTCTAATATCTTTAAAGCCTTACTTATTTTAAACGCTGTATAATGATCTCAAGACTACGGATGGATTATACATAGACAACATTGCCCATTGCGCTTAAGGCCTAAAGAAAAACTAAAAAAATTAAGAATCTGGGCAGCTTGCCGAGGGAATGATAATGAAGCTCGATCAATGTATACGACCCAAAAATGTAACATCTAAGTCGGACGAAACCTAGACAGCAGCTTACAAAATCTAAGTCTGTACTATCCGCAACCTCCAAACAAGATGTACACAGTACATGGAGACAGCAAGCTGTACCCATGGATTATGCCTTGTAATTAGTCCTATCAGTGATCGTAGCTTGCTCGCACCCTTTTTGAGAAGAAATTTCACAGGCACCCTTCAGACCCTTCCAAGAAACACTTGCTTGTTTGGCAGGTGTCAATATTACACCGACGATTCTCATAAGCTTTACTAAGAAACATCTTAATTTCACCAACTGTGCCGTTGTTGTTGTTGTTGTAGCAGCATAAAAATTCCCCATGCATATACGGGGAATGCTGTTGAAGTGACAGTCCTTTGCCGGATATAAATTCGGGTCGTTCCGGTTCCGTAGAACCGACTATCGTGGGAACGTGCTAACTGCCACCAGTTGGACACACCAAGTAAAGCCAAGTCCTTCTTCACCTGCTCTTTCCAACGCAAAGGAGACTCTGTTGCTCTTCCTCTGCCACTACCAGCTGATACCGCACCGAATACTTTCACAGCCAGAGCGTTTGTATCCATTCGGAAGACATTCCTTATTCACGGCCCTATGTCTAAGTCGCCGCCGTAGCCGAATAGGTTGGTGCGTGACTACCCTTCGGAATTCACGGAGAGAACGTCGGTTCGAATCTCGGTTGAACACCAAAATTAAGAAAAAGATTTTTCTAATAGCGGTCGCCCCTTGGCAGGCAATGGCAAACCTCAGAGTGTATTTCTGCCATGAAAAAGCTCCTCATAAAAAATATCTGCCGTTCGGAGTCGGCTTGAAACTGTAGGTCCCTCCATTTGTGGAACAACATCAAGACGCATAGAAAGAGGAAATAGAAAGAGGAGCTTGGCCAAACACCTAAAAAGGGTGTACGCGCCAATTATTTATATATGTATATATTAGGGTGGGTCGATTTGTGGGAGGCAAAAAATCGCTCATTGCTCTGTGAAAATCATATTCTAGGGATCAAAATAAGAAACTTTGCCGAAGAAACCATACCTCTAAAACGAATTCTGATGTCTCCCAATTTGGTTCGAACTTTTTAGTTTCTTTTCTCATGTAAAGCGCTCAAATTAATGGTGATCATTTTGACATATGATCTGTACTAGGTGAACTCCTCAGGAGAGTTCCAGTTGATGTGCCCCTGACTATAGGTGGGTCAGCCGTCCAAAGTTAGTGGGGTCGGTCATACATTTGGACTCGATTGGAGCACTCTAAATGGGTCAAAAGTGGTGATATTTCGTTCGACCCAAATTGGGGGACATCAGAATTCGTTTCAGAGGTATGGTTCCTTCGGCAAAGTTTCTTATTTTGATCCCTAGAATACGATTTTCACAGAGCAATGAGCGATTTTTAAATCGACCCGCCCTAATATATATATATGTCTAAGTCGCCGTGAAGCTCATACAGCTCATTGCTCTATAGCCTACGATACTCACCGCCACCAACGTGCAAATGTCCAAAAATCTTCCGCAGAATCTTTCTCTGAAACACCCCAAGAGACTCCTCGTCGGATATCGCCATCGTCCAAGCTTCTGAGGAAGAAACTATCGCGATATAATTAAAGAAATTCTATAAAAGTTTGTACTCTTAATCAACCACAAGCAGAGTCATTCGTTTCTACTCAAGATTTTTAACCCTTTGCACTCGAATCTGATATACACTCTACTGCTGAATAACACGACTTAACTCACTTGCATCCAAGTGCGGAATGCGGAATGTTGCTCAAACCGCGATTGTGTGCTGTTATCGAGAGCATAACAATCTGCGAGCCGCGACCGTTATTTGTCACCAACAGCGAAATATCCTATAACTAATTTTTACGATTTGTTTTTGTTCTCATGTTAAAAACTGAAAATTATTTCCATTGTCTCCGTAGCGGAGCCCTCGACTTTGAAGACAAATTTTAAATGGCTCCGCTCCGGAGCCCTCGTGTGCAAAGGGTTAATATTTCCCCACACCAATACCAAGCGGAAAGTATAACCACATTCAGCTCTCGCCATTCCTCATACATTTTCAACAGCACAGACGAATTTGATACATTTCACATTACAAATAATTCAGCATTTTTTCGACTATTTGTTTAGGCGCTGGAATTACAATCCTTTTAATGTGATTTTCTACTTTTTTGTTTCTCACTGGACGCCAAATGAAATGAAGTGCTATCCCGTTTGTAAATTTTTGAGTGTGAAAAATGGCGCAAGAGTTTAACTAAAAGATGCAAAAATAAAAAAGAGACCAAATTAAATGGAATGAATGTTCGGTTGCTTGATGAATATGGTTGTGTCTGTAAGTGTGTGTGCAAGTGTGTGAGTGTGCATTTTTTATGATTCATGTAAAAAAATATGAATTTTTGGTTGGTGAATGCGTACTAATGCCCTAAAGTAAAAATGCATTAGCAAAACATTGGGTATTTAGAAGCGTCATTTGAAAAAAGTACCAAAGGCAAAAGGAATTTTTCACCGCTGAGTAAATTCGAAGCATTTTTCCCTCTACATACCGGCACGTACATACGTACATACGTACGTATAACTACACTATTCAGCTCAAGTGTTTATGCATAGAGTGTTGCACTAATCCTTGCCTTGCAACGCTAAACGACAATAGCAACGCTCCCGGGAGGAGGTATGGGGCGCGCATTAAAAACAAAAGCTGTGCGAATGATTGTGACGATTTCTGAATAAATGAATAAGTGAAAAATGTGCTAGAGCAAAAAAATGTAAATAGTGAAAAAAATCGACATAAGCAAATGAAAATAGTCAAGAGCGTGTGTATGTGTGTGAGTGTTGGTGGCGTCGAAGACAGGATATCAAAAAATGTTTGTGTTGAAAAATTGTGTACAATTCAAAAAGTTTACGTGCCGCTGCAAAAGTAAGTACAAATAAAAATATGAAATTGCGCATAGCAGCTGTATGAGCCACATTTTGCTATGAAATAGACTATTTTTTTTTTAAGATTTTTAAGTGACCTTCCATGTTCTTTAAAGGAGTTTTTGTTTTTCTTTGCCTTTTATAATAATTTAGGCTTTCTTTCGCAACTTTTTAGCAAAACTTTATATTCATTTTATGTAGAAAAAAAAACTTTTTGTTCTTAACAACAAAAGACTCTCTCAGCTTAATGTAGTTTTTACTATTAAAAGTAGTTAATTTTTAAAACTAAATACACTTACAACTAACCGAATGCTTATAAATTTCTTCTACAATTATGGCAGTCGATTCGGGTAAAAATCTGCTATGCTTATAATGTAATTAACTCTTAACTGTTGGCATAGTATTTTTACTATATATAAATATTTTAAGTTCTCTCAGCTCGCTCTCTTATTCGCTACTTCGCTCCTTCTAACTCTCTTCGTCGCTTGTGGTTTGAATTGTCGTCATTATAGAGTATTCGCTTGTGTCTCTCATTTAAAGCACGCCGGTCCCACCTTAAAACCAAAAGCTTGATCCAATCGCGCATAGTCCTGCGGGTAGAAGTCCACCAACGGCAGATAGTTGAGGCGTTGTGTGCGCACCAGCAACACTGTTTCGCCTAGCGTGTTGGGCTTCTGAAAAGTGAGAGAAAAATTTAGTATCCCTTTAAATCTTAAGCGTAGTGCTAAGGCAGTGAGTGATTAAGAGTTTTTCATCCTAGAGTGATTGACGCTCGAAATATTTAGCCGTCCGCGAGAAGTTGTAAACATTAAAGATTAGATTAGGTTATGGTGTCGCGGCAGGCTAATCACCTACGCCGTCAAAAATCAACAACAGTTGAACGAAACCAACGCAAGACTGAGCCTTGTCGTGGTTCTATGCTCCCGAGAGGAGTGAACAAGGAAAAACAAAAAAATGGTGGTAGTCGGCCTGTTCAACCAACTCACTTAGATCTTACAGGTCCGCTGCTCTTATGAAGCACAGGATTGGTCCCATCAGTTCCGTGAGAGAATTGGAAAAATAATTTCCCAGAAAACCTGCCCTAATTTTAGCTAAGGCCGGACAATTGCAAAGGAAGTGCTCAACTATTTCTTTCTTTTCCTCATCTCTACAACTTCTATAATATACATGAGCGAAAGCTTCTAACCTCAGCGAGTGCCTACCAAATGCAAGCCGTCGTGGCTATCGATATTCGATATTCGATATATCCATTCTTGAGTAGTTAAACAGTAGTTTCCATTTCCTTCAATATCTCTGTGCCCCAGAACCTAAATAAGGCTAACCTTGAATACGACTCTAATATCAGCCGCATTCATTGATTTGATGACCGCCTGGCTATCCAAGAATATATTATATTTGTAGTAGTTTTTGTTACGAACCAGCAACAAGTGCTACTTTGGATTAAGTAGGCAACTGAGTAGTAAAGTCCTCTCTCGACGAACAAAACTAACACTCTACAAGGCTCTCATCATGCCCGTCCTAACGTATGGCGCAGAAGCTTGGACGATGACAACATCCGAAGAAGCGACGCTTGGAGTGTTCGAGAGAAAGCGAGAGAGAGAGAGAAGATTCTGCGCAAGATTTTTGGACCTTCGCATGTTGGCAAAGGTGAATATCGCAGGCGATGGAACGATGAGCTGTATGAGCTTTACGACGACATAGACTTAGCGCAAGCGAATAAAGATACAGCTGCTACGTTGGCTGGGTCATGTCGTCCGAATGGTTATAAACGCTCTGACTTTGAGAGTACTCGATGCGGTACCAGCTGGTGGTAGTAGAGGAAGACGAAGGTCTCCTCTGCGTTGGAAAGACCATGTGGAGAAGGACTTGGCTTGGTGTGTCCAACTGGTGCCGGTGAGCACGAGAAACTCGGCCAAAATCACGTATAAAAATTTAATTCCCCCCTTCTCCATGGCCTTGGTGTCTGCCAATCTCTTCTTCACGGTATACTCGTCTTGAAGAGCCTGTCGAAGGTGAGTCTAGGAATAGAATAGTCTATTTCTTCTTTGTGACTATTCAAAGTGTGCAAAATAGAGGCACCGGTCTTTCTATAGCGCGATACTTTTAAGTGTTATCGCCGTGAGGCGTCTACTCTTGGGTTTAAACATTTGTTGTATCTTTTTGATGGTACATAAGAAACCTCAAAAGAAAGCCTTGTAAAATAGAGCTGGACATTTTACAAATAGAGACGAGAGCAATAATTTCTACATTAACGCATCGACCCGGATTTATATTAAACTAAGAGCTGTCACGTTCAAGGAGCAATGAACTTTGTTGTGGAAAAAAGGTGGAGGGGCAGATCTGTATGTTTCTAAAGAGACAGCAAAGCTGGGCTCATGGCCTTAGACAGGCGTCCAACCACTTCAAGGCCAGTTGAGTCGTGTAAATACAGGCTGAGCTGTGTCGGTAGACATAATATCCTGATGCTAACGTGGGTCCCGGGACACATAGTTGACGCGGATAACGAGTCCTCTGACTCTTTAGTTAAGATGGGCTCTGAGTCTAGCTTCGTTGGCCATAGCCCGTTTCGCCATTGAGAGAGGCTGCAGATAGACAAAACTGATGTTATCTTATATATCCCACCGACTGTCGCAAATCTTATTCCCTGTCATTAAGTAGAAGGGACTGTAGGCAGCTGATTGAACTGATGACAGGCCACTTTCTATGGGTGAAGCACATGGAAATGTTAGGCATCTCAGACAGTGCACTCTGCCAAGCTTACGGAGAGGGGATCAGACGGCGCATCACTTTCTGTGCATCTACCCGGCCTTCCATAGAATAAGACTTGAAGTCTTTGGCACTGGTGTGTTATGAAGCAACCACCTTGGCTCCTTGGCACTACAAGACCTACTCAGATTTCCTCTGGGGTCGAGTAGATTTAAAGAAAATTACAAAGATAACCCAAATGCAGTACAATGGGTTGATCACTGTTCTTGCTAGTTGTCCCGACAAAACCAAAAAAAAGGGCTGTCACTCTAGCGTACAACAACTTCGTCAATGGAGAAATGATTTAAATTTCTCAAAAATTCATAAATGTTATTGACCTGCACCTTTTTAGCACATCTGATCTTAGTTGTATAGTCGTGACTGTGCGGATTTTGTCCTTGAACTTCGCAAAAAAAATACTCAGACAAACAGTACCAAGGCGCAGAAGAAAATTGTAGAAGCCAGAGTATTCAACACTACATCAAGAGGAAGACCGAGAGCAACATGAGCCGACCAACTAGGGGAGGACATCAATAAACTTGGAATAAGGTATTGGAAAAAAGTCGCAAGCGATCGATATGTATGGAGGTCCCGCGAGCTGCAGGTCAAAGCTCACAAAGAGCTGTAGTGTCAAGAAATGATGCTGATGGGTTGTTTAGTGGTTACTTGTTTGGCTTTCAGTCACCAAACAAAGGAGGCATAGGTGACAAGTGGTTCTAGCTCTCTTATCAAGAGCGCTGGAAAGATATGATCTGAGAAGCTGGTCGAATATACAATAGGCTGGTCTGATTTATAGATCGTTGAATTTTGCTAGAATAAAGTGCAAGTTTCAATTAGATCAAAAATTACACCGATTTTTGTGAATTTTTTTCCGGACACGATCTTGTGCATTTTTCCCACATTTAACGCCTACTACAAATGTTTTTATATAGAAGAAAACACCCAACACCGTCAGCCGAAAAAAATTTCAAAAACCAACGCGATTTCTGAGCCACTTGATAGTTAGACTGAACTGAAGATGTCATCAGTATTATTCGCATTCACCTTCGCTATGTTCCTACTTTTTTACTTAAAAATTTTGTTTTCACTTGAAAGTCAAATTTTTTTTCTCTACCTCAAACTCCTCTAAACACGAATTTTCCCCGTAAAAAAAGATATTTAATTTACCTGACACTCATCCCGCAACACTTCCGGTTGTATGGGCGTGCCTTCGCGTGCGATTTCCATTTCGTTTTCGCCCAAAAGCCGCAGCGCCTTCGTATAGCCACCGTCCGCTTCACTGTACCAAGCCACTGAATTTCTGCATTCATATGTAAAATTCTGATATCCCTCCTCGGCAAGCAAGCGCAAGAAGGTCAATTGAACTGTGCCCACACCGTCATATGCGATTTTCGCGCCATCACTAAGACGAGAGTACCAATCTGGGCTGCCAGATGAACGCCGCGGCACCACTGGCGCTTCGGCAGTGTGTGCGTCTGGGTAAATGCATGTCTCACCCTCGGCGCTCATGTTGCAGTACACGTAGATGGCATCATCGGGCATGCCTGCATTCGGATCGATCCAGTACCAGCCGTTCTCGAATTGTGGATGTGCATAATGCAGATCACGGCACGTACGCACCGGGTTGTCTTGTGTACCGGTTGGTTTTCGCATTCGATCCATTTCTTGTCGCATGCTGTAGATGGCGCTATACATGTCAACCAATTTGCCACTCGAATCGCTATGCGCGGTGGGTTTCTTTTTTCGCCTTCTTTTTGTTTTCTTGTGTTGCTCGGTGTTGGTTTGTTCGTGTGGCGAAAATACACCCATTATTTCATTGAAGTCATCATCTTCCTCGAAAGGCACTAAATCGTCGAGTATATCAGCATCGCGCCGTCGTCGTATCTCCGCTTTTGTGGTGGAGTATTGTTGCATTTGGAAAAGCAGTTCGGGTGGTATTAGTGGTGCCTCAGCTGGTGCGCCAGGCGGTCCAGCTGGTCCTGGCGGTCCCATGTCACCTTTATTGCCAGCTGGTCCTTCTGTTCCTTTCGGTCCGGGCGGTCCGTTTGTTCCAGGTGGTCCCTGTGGGCCATCATTGCCTTTGGGTCCAATGGGTCCTACTAGCCCTGGTTCGCCTTTGCGTCCTTCTGGTCCATGTGGTCCACGAAAACCGCGATCACCTTTCTCGCCTTGATCACCCTTCAGGCCCACCATACCTAACTCTCCACGATGTCCTTTTGGACCACGTCTGCCGCGGTCACCTTTGGGTCCTGCCGGTCCGGCTTCACCAATACTGCCCTCCTTTCCTGGCACTCCCTCTGGACCTGGCACACCTGTTTCACCAACTTCGCCTGGCAGCCCTCTGCTACCTGGAGGCCCTTGCAAACCTGGTAGACCCTGCGGACCTAAAATTCCTTGTGGACCCTGCGATCCCAGATCCCCTTTATCTCCTTTTTCGCCAATCGGCCCGGGACTGCCTTGCAAACCTGCAGGTCCTTCTGGCCCTTGCCGTCCTGGTGGGCCCGGCTCCCCAATTCTACCCTCCGGACCCATATCTCCGATTGGGCCTTGTTCGCCAGGTTTACCATCTTCGCCAACAGCTCCTACGTCGCCTTTTGGACCCATCAAACCCGGTTCACCTCTTGCGCCTGGATAGCCGCGTGGCCCAACAGCGCCCTTTGGACCCTCCTGGCCCTGCATGCCTATACGGCCAGGTGGGCCAATTGGTCCAGATTTGCCTTGTTCTCCTTTGGGTCCTGCTGGCCCTGTCTCACCTGGTTTACCTGTAGGACCTACTGCTCCTGGTGGTCCTTGAGGACCATCTGCTCCGGTTATTCCTTGTGGTCCATGTGGTCCAGGTTTCCCTTGCTGTCCAGGAGCACCTTAAATTAAATCGCTCTTATTACTTGCCTTCTAAAAGTATATGAAAGAGATTGTGTACCTTTCAATCCTCGTCTGCCTTGCTCTCCTGGAGAGCCCGGAGGTCCTATTGGCCCCATTAGTCCATCATCACCTCGCTCTCCCTTAAGGCCAGCTGGACCTGGTAAACCTTGAATGCCTGGTTTTCCTAGTGGTCCTGGTGGACCTGGTTTCCCATCTTCGCCTTTTATGCCTCTCCGCCCAGCTTCTCCTGGTGGGCCCTTTTCTCCTGGTGGTCCAGGTGGTCCAGACTCACCGCGTGGTCCTTGGGCTCCTGTTGAGCCAATTGGACCCTAAAGCATGTTTCTATTTCGATTACTAAATTAATTTTAAGATCATTATTTTTTACTCACAATTTCGCCTCTATTTCCTTTCAAACCCTTTTCACCAGGCTGCCCGGTCTCTCCTTTATCACCATCTTCTCCAGGCGTGCCTTGTGGACCTGGTGGTCCTGGTAACCCTCGCATACCAGTTAAACCGTCTCTACCAGATGGTCCGATAGGCCCTTTATCTCCGGGTTCACCTTTGGCACCTGGTGAGCCGGCACTACCCGGTGGTCCTGGGTTTCCAGGTGGACCTTGTGCACCAGGATGACCTGGTTCGCCCGTCTGACCCTTGTCACCAGGATATCCGGGACCACCTAGCAAACCTTGCTCTCCTTTAAGCCCGGGAAGTCCTGGTTGCCCTTGATGGCCACGCTCTCCGGGGAATCCAGGAAGTCCGGTAGGACCTTGTGGCCCAGGTAGTCCAATTGGCCCGATTGGGCCGGGAGGACCTTCCTTGCCAGCCTCGCCCGGTAAACCGGCTTCTCCCGGCAAACCTGGAAGGCCTGGTATACCCGGTTCGCCGATAGGACCTAGCTCACCAGGAGCGCCACGTGGGCCTATGACGCCAGACTCTCCAGGAGGCCCGGGTTTTCCTGGTTCTCCCTACAATATTCAAATAAATATTAATATTTCAAGCTCATGTTGATTCAACTTACAGGTTGTCCCCGCTCGCCAGGAGGGCCCATCACACCATTTTTGCCATCTGCGCCTGGTGAACCCGGCAAACCAATAAAGCCACGGGGACCCTCTGTACCTTGAGGTCCAGTTTCGCCTTGAAGACCGGGTGCACCTGGTTGACCTGTGTCACCTTTTGGACCTGGACTGCCATCACCACCTCGTCTTCCTCTTGAACCACGAAAACCTCTAGGCCCCATCTCACCACGCTCACCTGATTGCCCTTGTAACCCTCGCTCGCCTTTTATACCCGCTGGCCCTGCAGTACCAGTCGCTCCTTTATCACCCTTATCGCCAGACGGACCAGGGTAACCTTGAAATCCTTGTGGCCCCTGTTTGCCCTTTTCACCGGTTGAGCCTTGTGATCCTGTTTCACCTCGAGGGCCTTCAAAACCTTTTGGTCCCTCGGGACCTTCTGGACCTGGACTACCGGGTGCACCAGGAGTTCCACGTTCACCAGGCAAACCAGCATCGCCTTTTTCACCATCTAATCCTCTTTCGCCATTATCGCCTTTATCACCTGGTGAACCGCGTTGACCATCATCACCTTTGAGACCACGAGGACCAGGGAAACCTACAGGTCCTTGAACACCCTGCATGCCTTGGTCACCTTTTGGACCGATTGCGCCCGGTGTGCCAGCATGACCTGGAGCACCATCAGCTCCAGGCAAACCAGGAAGGCCAGGTTTACCGGGTGGCCCAGCTATGCCTGGTGGACCGAGATTGCCTTGCGGACCAGGTGCCCCAGGAGGACCGTTTGCACCAATTTGTCCTGGAGGGCCAGATGGGCCCATTAAACCAGTGCTGCCCTTGGCACCTTGGGGTCCCTCTGCACCCTGCAAGCCTGGATTACCAGCAGGACCTGGGAAACCGCGCGGTCCTGGAAATCCACGAGGGCCCTGCAGAAAATTTATGTTAAATTAAATAAAAATGCATTTTCAGTAAACTTACCAATTCACCTGGTAAACCAGGCAAACCTGGCGGACCCTCTTCTCCCGGGTGACCTTCGACACCCTGTTGACCCTTTTCACCAGTAATACCTGGCAAACCTCGATGCCCCTTTTCACCCGGCAAACCAATCGGACCCATTCGTCCGATTTCTCCTTTCGGTCCCTGTGGTCCCACAGCGCCACGTTCACCATCTCTACCAGAACGACCGCGTCGTCCATCACGGCCCGGCGAACCAGCAGGTCCACGCAAACCACGTAAGCCCTGTCGAAGGTAAATATTCTAAACGTTAGGTCAATATGCTAAATGAGGCAAATGGGAAAAAATTTAATTACCGGTTCACCAACATCGCCGGGTTCACCCTTATCGCCACGCTGACCAGGCGCACCAGGCGGGCCTGGCAGTCCTGTAAGACCCATAGGACCTTCGGGACCACGCAAAGCCATCTGAAAGCAATAGGCGTATAAGAAAATTAGAAATAAAATTGCAATGTTCTCGAATACTTGCCATGTGCTGGGATATCATTTGCCTTAGGGCTTCAGCTTGTGAGTCTGGCCCCTTCTCATTGCCCGCTTGCGCATGCTGTGAGAATAAATATCAGATGTTTAGATGCTCAGATTTTTTATTTACTTATAAATTACACCTACCGGAACTACAAAAACATGCCCTGGTGGTCCTTGAATACCTGGAGTGCCAGCCAAGCCATCGCGACCAGCTTCACCCTTATAGCCTGGTTCACCTGGTGGTCCTGGAGTGCCAGTATAGCCCCTCGGCCCGGGGTAGCAGATTGTATTACCACCGCCGATGACATAACTTGGATCTGTAGCATTCGTTCTCGAGCCGTTTTTACGTCTATCTGGCTTACGATTAACATCTGAAGCGTCAGCATCCGTGGAGTTCACACGACGTTCTTTTGCATCGTCGTCTACCTGCTCCCTTGTCTCTTTGTTATTGGTGTCATCAATTGTGTCAGGAGCTTCAATTGTCGCGGGTGTTGTAAGATCCACGTACGTATTAAAATCGACATCTTCATTACCCTCAATGACATAATCCTCAAAACCTTGCTCATCGAATGGTAGTGCAGCACTTGCACTGCCGGTAGCGGCAAATTCAGCAGAATTTCCGCCAAGCGGGAATCCATTACCCGCACTGCCGCCAGTACCATAAGCTCCCAACTCTTGACCATTTTGAGCCTCGCCTACTTGCAGGTTTCCAACTAAGCCTCCTGCATTAACCATAGGTATAGATTCATAGCTACGGGAACTGGTGATTTGGAAATGTGGTGCATTCGCTTGCGAGCTGCTGCCTACACCACTAATCCGTTCACTTGCCGCTCCACCAGCTACACTCCTTCCAGCATCACCAATACCCAGCGCAGATCTGCTCAAATCAATGCCTTCCGCAACACCACTGCCCTGACCACTACTGCTGCTGCTCGATGATGACCACGACCAACTGCCACCTGCACGTCTGCCACCATCTGCATCACCACCTACACCGCTTACGTACCGCTCCATCGTAAAGCTGCCTTGTTGCATGCACGGTGTCGCATACCGCGTGCACACCTCATAACCCGCATCTGGACTATCTACAATGGCCATCAGTTGCACATCGCCGGTAAAAAATCCCTCGTCATTTGTCATTTGTACGCCGGTAAGTATTAGCCCATTTGTGGCGATAGTACTGCCACGAGAACGTTCCAAACGTCGCGTCACCTGTTTCGTACAATCCACTACCAATGTTGCCGCCTTCCCCTTTACACTTACACCGATGCGATGCCAATTCGTGTCACTAAAGCCAATGCCAAAATTAATGGTATTACGTTGATTGAATGTAGCATCGGTTTGTTCATAACTAAGACTAATCTCTTTGCCCAGATTAAGCGAGAGCACCTCCTCACTCTCGTCCGAATATATAGTGAAAACGGGCGCTTTTGCTGGGTTCGTTTGATTGCTGCGCAGAGCCAAAATGATTGAAAAGTCTGTGGGAAAGCCATTAGGGAAGGATTGTGCGGTTTGTACGGTGAGTATGGCATCTTTGGTGATGCGAAAAGCCGGCGTACTGTACACCTGATAGGGATTACGTTCATTGCCGCAGATACCCGGCACTCCAATGATGCCGGGCGGCAGATCGGGTAGGCCGAATTCGCGAATCAAGTCCACAAAACCATCTGAAATGAGAATGCATGAAAATTATTAAGACGCGTAAAAAAAGTTTTGTCATAATTTTTTGGCGCTTAAAACGCGAAAGTTTTACTTAATATACTTAAAGCCAAATTCTGTCATGTTATTGTACTTTTTGCATTACTTTTGCAATGTAAACCAAAAATGAAAGAGTTTCGCTTAAGAAGGGAGCCTGCTTTAGAGGCTTCAAAATATCGATTTTTTTGTTTTTGCATAAATGTCTTCCCAAACTAACCAAGAATGTGTTCTCAAAATTTCAGAAGCAAATTCAAAATATTTTTGGAGTTACAGAAGAAATTGTGAGGAAGCGTCGAGCAGGTATACGAGCGGCCGGATCGCTCGAAGTGCAATTTCTCGGTTTTTTATTTTTACGATTTTCCCTAATTAGGGAAATAGTTTAAGGTCCTATCGAAACGCGATAACATTGATTGTATTCGGAATTAAATTCTCTTCTAGTTGAACCTAAAAAACCTTAAGAAAGTTATTATTAACCCACTTTTTAAACAATCTAAAGTGAATTTGTTTTTCTAAAGAAAATTAATTTTTTTTTTAATTAGCGAAAAAAGTTGAATTCCTCACTTTTTGTTTAATTTTCTTGGTTTGACTAGAAGCTATACTATACTAAAATAAAATTTTATTTGGGTTTTTGGTTTCTAATGCAAATTGCGACCTGCATCTTTCGCGCCGCACGACACATGCACACTCGAGGCGCCTCGGCAAAATGCTTATACCAGGCATAATATGACATATATTTTGAAGAAAAAATTTGAGAAGACTGTTGAAATATATAACAATAAAACCTGAAAGTTTCGTTTCAATCGAATATTTCTTTCCTTCTCAAACAAATCCACGAAAAAATCGATTTTTTGAAGCCTATAAAGCAGGCTCCTCCCTTAAATAAGATGGTGTCTGTCTACTTAGCTAAGTTACACTTTGACACCGTACTCGGCGGATAAAAAACCACAAGATGATGAAAAACTTTACAGTAGAGGGAAGAGAACAGGGGCTCACATTTCTGCCAGTAAAATCCAATTTCAGTGAAAGAAAATCAGGATATTTGGGTGAGACCACTTCTTCCAGTATTAGGCACAAGGAATAGGATTTTAGAGCTATGAAATTAGAAGATGAAGAAGAGCTATAAAATTGGAAGAAATTAGATCTTCTTGCATAGAGATTTTGTCATCACAATAGATTCCGCTACTCCTTGCGACTGTAATTTCCTTCGCTCAGCTTCGGCACATGCTCGAGCTGATCAGCATTTTTCTCCTTAAAAATTGATGACCTAAAAATATGAGAAGTTCTTTCGGTGCAGAATTCGTGGGCTACCCGAAATATGACTCAAGATTAAAGACATAAATTTCTAATAACCTTTAGAAAAAACAAAAAATTATAATAAAAATAAATAATTGGCGCACTTCTGTTAGGTGATTGGTTGAGCTCTTTCTCCTATTTGTGGGGTGCAGCTTGATGCTGTTCCGCAAATGAAGGGACCTTTTTAAAATACTGCCTTAAATTTTGAAAAAAAATAACCGTTGTTAACCGTTTAAAAATACAAAGAAAGAAAAGTTGAAAGGAAATCATCAAAATCGAGCATAATTTAATCTCTTAATTGCTTCATCGGCGTATTACATCAAAGGCAGCTAAACAAATCCATGGCCACCTGGCTGTCTAGCGATTTTCAAGGTACCTACTGACAAAAAATAATAATAATAATCCACTCGAACAACGGTATTTTGTCTTTGACAAATCCAAAGCTTAACTATTCGATTGAAAAATTGGATCACGATGAACGACCTTCAACGCCTTTTGCAGCAATCGATCAGTGACGTCAATGACACACCAATTGGTCATTGGCACAAAAAAGTCGGCAGCGCCTAACAAGATTCTACACATTTGCCACATTTCAAAGCAATGACAGTGATTAGTAAATGCGAGCGAACGTCAAGAATTGAAAAATCAGTTCGATCGATAAACAGAAATGCGGAGTATGCATTGTTATTGTTATTATTATTATTACTTTACTTTTTATTTATTTTTTTGCAGTCTGGATGGATGCATGCAGAGTGCATGAAGTTGCTACTCAATTGATGAGCGCTCCTAATGGTTTTCGCAATTTGACAGGTTTTCCAATTTTTTTATATTCAAAGAAAATCTACACAATATCATATAATATTAATGAACTCATGTATTTACATTAGGGCGGTTGAAGATGTTCTTTGAAAATGTAACTGACTTTGTCTGGGCGATTTAAGTATTCTACTGGCAATTCTGGGTAAAAAAGAACATAGTAGCATTGCTCTAAAATGGATTTCCAGCTTTCATATTTGTTATTTTCGTTATTAGATCCCAATCAATTTTATTTTTATGATATTTTCAGTTTTTTCTGCAAGAAAATATGAGTATATAGGTATGTCATTTTTGGGTGCAAGAAAGAAAATTTGTTATGTTCCTTTTGCATCCACGACGAGAATGCAACATGACAAGCAACATGAAAAAGCGTACCTGATTTAACGATTTTTAAAGAAAAACAGCGATTTTTCATACTTACAAATAAAAAAAAAACTGTTTATTGTGATTTTTTATTTTAAATTACACAGTGCGACATCAAAAATCAAACCGCACCGGACCTTTTTTTTCTGAAAATATACCTATTCAATAGCAAAACCCTCGCTGGGTTTTTAAAAGTTAGCTCGATTTTTTTTTTTATAGCGTTTTGAAGTTTTCTATTTTCTCATTTCATTTTCTGTTTCATTTTTTACTGTAATTATGAAAATAATTAAAATTTCTCACTATTTCTTCTCGCAAAAATGTTGCAAAATGTACTAAAAAAGTCATTTATAAGATAAAAACATAAAACTGAACTTTGAGTTTGTTATTTTCTAAAAAAATAAATTTTTAACAAGATTTTTCTTCATAAAAATAATTTTTTTTATACTCTGCTTTACATTTTTTTTTAAATATCTAAAAACTCTGTAGGTAAAAATATTAAATAGATTAAGTAAAAAGAATATAGACTTGAATTCTTATAATTTTTTTTTTTTTTTTATTAAAATAAAGAATTTTTACGTACTAAAACCTTAGAGACGAGCTCTTTTCGACAATGATTGAATTTCAACATCATCATTATCAGAGTAATCAGATTCATCAGTAAAGAATTCCATGCCTGTCTCTTCTTCTTCTACCTCATATTCTTTTTCCTCCTGGTTACCCCATTATGATCAAGCGGTAATTGTACACACTGGACTGAAACGTATTTTTTGTTTTTCGCTTTCTTTTTGTTCAATCCGATCACAGTATTTGCACAACTATAACAATTTTTTGGATCATGTTCTTCTGGATTGTGCCATAGCATTGTCATTCCAAAAGGCATTCTGCTTTGTTTTTTGTGCAACCAATTAACTAAACCAACATAACAAGCTCTACACACTATGTTTGGCGCCCAAGGTACATTCAAAATAACTTCACGATCAAAATAATGTCTGTATGCCACAGTAAAATCATCACTGATTGATCCATGCTTTTCACTCGCTGGTGTGAAACGTCCACAACAATAGCAGAAAACGTTAATATTTGCAGGACAATTGTACATTTTTTATTTTCTTAATTCATAAAAAATTCACGTAAATGAAATTAATAAATTCAAATATGTTAACAAAAACCGTATTGTTCACAAAATATTTAGCGCGTCAAATGTGTTTTAGGAGTTGTTATGCACGAACCTGATCTCGCAAGACTGCTGCGATCTTAGAACAGGTAAAATCGTTGGGAACAAATTTTGGAACATTTCCTGATAAGACAGACTACAACCTTCTTTATACTTTTTATTTTGGAATGTGTGCTAGCCACTTTTCTATGTACTTAACAGGCTAAAAGTCTTGTGAGACCAATCTTGCTTTTCACTACTCACGATCACATTTTGTTACATCCAATATTCATTGGAAAACCGTATCTGGAAAAAATACTAGCAAAAATAGAAAAATCTGAAAATTTGTATAACGGGTGGTTACGTATAAAATTATTTTCATAATTACAGTAAAAAATGGTAAAAACATACAATTTTTCGAAATTTTGGTATTCAAAATTGCGTATTGAGATATAGGTTCTTCTCAAAATAAGTTTATTTGTACATGTACGAAATTTCTGCATCAAGCTATGACAAAATAAATCGATTAAATCAAACAAAGGTCGATTTATAAGTCAAATTTAGCGTACAGGTAAAACTCCAAAATCTCATGAAAATAGAAAACTTCAAAACGCTATAAAAAAAAAAAATCGAGCTAACTTTTAAAAACCCAGCGAGGGTTTTGCTATTGAATAGGTATATTTTCAGAAAAAAAAGGTCCGGTGTGGTTTGATTTTGATGACCCCAAAATTGTCGCACAGTGTTATTAAAAAGATGTATGAAAACGTAATCGTGTTTGCTATTAAAATTAACTCTAGCAGTAGAATGCTCTTTCTTGGCCTCTTCCGGGTTCCTCAGGGAAATATTTGAGGGCCTCTACTATTTGTTATGTTTATTGGTAGGTGGGTTACTTTTCTTATGCTATTTTTTCGCTCTATTCAGCTGATTTAAAATTATTTTTGCTTCATAAAAGATATGCAAAAACTTCAATCTGATATTGATAATTTACATCTCTGGTGTACTAAGAATGAACTTTCTTTGAATATTAAGAAATGCTTCAAAATCACTTCCTTTATATTTAATATTCCTAATGGCTCTTTAGGGGTTAAGGGTAATCAGAATTTTAAAAACATTATTTTTTTTGCATTTTCTTAAAGTATAATATCTTAAAAATATTGTGTGAAAATTTGAAGTAAATCCGTAAAATACCTTTCGAGGTATGCAACAATTAACAAAGGGCGCTCGGGTGCTCCGGAGCGTTCGACAGCAAGTAGCTAGCAGCAGCTTCAAGCAACCGACTTCTCGAGTTTTATTGTTATGAATGTCCAAGTTGAATATATGTATATATTCCCTATATATCTTCTTCTTTTTAACAAAGCGCGTAAGTCGTTTCTTTCTCGTGCTAACCGGCGTCAGTTGGACACAGCAAGTCCTTCTCCACCTGATCTTTCCAACGCAGAGGAGGCCTTCCTCTTCCTCTGCTACCACCAGCTGGTACCGCATCCAGTACTTTCAGAGCCCGAGCGTTTATATCCACTCGGACGATATGACCCAGCCAACGTAGCCGCTGGATCTTTATTTGCTGCGCTATGTCTAAGTCTTACGACGACTCATACAGCTCAACGTTCCATCGCCTACGACACTCGCCGTCACCTACGTGCAAAGGCCTGAAAATATTCCGCAGAATCTTTCACTCGAGCACTCCAGGTGATACCTCATCGGATGTTGTCATCGTCCACGCTTCTACACCATACGTTAGGACGGGCATGATGATATCCTTGTAGAGTGTTAGTTTTGTTCGTCGAGAAAGGACTTTTCTATTCATTTGCCTACGTAGCCCAAAGTAGCACTTGTTGGCAAGAGAGATGCTACGTTGGATTCCCTAATAAATACCCTACTATATATATGTATGGTATTTACAATTTCTAGGTAGTACAAGTACTGAAATATATTTTTTTGTTGTCAGTATGCGATAGTGATATGAAAGTGGCGGATAAACGCGCTAACGATAACACTAACAGAAGGTAGAATCCTCAGATGCAACAGCAAATCGATATTTTGGAAGCTGCTATGACGGCTAAAGAACTATTATAAGGCCCAGGAATAGATGGCACAGTGTAAGTAATTAAATAATTCGTATAACTCTACATAAATCGATAGCAAAACTTTAAATGCCTTTTTCTCAAAACTATATTTTTTGAACTGGTGATCAGAGTAACTTAAAAACCGCTTGGTAGATTTCAATAAAATGTATCCTGCTTTTGAAAAACATAAAAAATTCTTGCCTGATAGAAGGAGTTTTTTTCAAAAATTTCAATTTTTTTTTAACAATTAATTATCGGTTTTTTCTCGAAAATCTCAAAAACATTTCCTGAGGCCGCCAAATTGTTAATTTTGAAAAATATTAATTATTTAATTTGAATAATATTAATAAAACTAATTTCTCTTGGCTGATTGATTTTAGATGAATCTCCAAGGACTTGTGATGATCAGCGCAAGGGACTTCTGGCGAAAGGGGATCCACACAAACAGCGACAACTTTTCCAATTTTTTTTTTTTTTTTTTTTGAAATTTTGCTAAAGTCAAGTCGAAATATGATGTATTAGTGCTATGTTTTAAGTTTTTGTAAAATAAAGCAATTGACTAGCAAAAAAATGTTTGAAAATAATCATTTTTCGGACCTCTGACTACGCCTAACTAAGGGGTCATACTTCTTTATTAGCTCGTATCAATTTTCATATTCGGCGAAAAATTCCACGTGTATTACTCCTTTCGTATGCTGATAATTGGAAAGCTGATGTTGCACGTAATACCTCAATTGCTCAAGCGCTTAGAGAATTAAATTATATATCCAGATCTAAAAGTATATCAATTTATCAATCATCAATTTCTTTAGAGAAATATGAATTTGCTAAAACTTTGAACTCTTATTTTTAATCTCTTACTTTTCTAAGTTTTTGTATTTAATTTTTAGTGATTTTAGAAATAATTTTTTTATTTAATTTTTTTTTGCGTATAGTCTGTTGTGGAAGCAGTGGTCCACAAAAGAGTGTAAGAAACTTCTATTTTCATAGACTAATCTTATATGAAAATGCTTTTCCATTGAAAATATGCGAGTTTTGGTTTTGATGCTATTATTGTGGAAAATTTCACAGAGAACACAGGAAATGGCATGTAGAAACGAAAAAGTGTGAAGATAGAGATTTGGAGGCCTTACACCACGAAAAATCGTGCTACATACAAAGGTCCATTGGGAGTCACACAAGCAGAAATTTATAGGCAGTGGAAAGATTTTAGGAAATGTACAAAAGCAAAGAAATAGTGTCATATGAATTATGGTTGAAAAGTAATTTTACTTATCAGAAGCCTTATTAAATGGCATAAAAAAGTAATTTCCGATGGGGGAGGAATGGAACAAATATGACCCTGAGTGCAGAAAATTACACGCCGAAAATTGTGAAAAATAATCGCACGAAAATAATCGCTGAATGCCATTTTTTTCCGAAAAGAATTTTTAAAGCTACTGTAGAAAACATTAAACTGGCTCACACATCTAAACGTTCTGAGTGCGTTTAAGGTGAAATTTATCAAATTTATCAATTTCCAATGGAAATGTCAGATGGCGCCTGACCAGAAAAATAAATTTCAATACCAGCTCTTGTACGTGATGTGCGACCAACCTTGTACATCGACTTTGCAGCCCTGCATTTATGATACAAATGTCATGGCCAGGCTAAGAGGTCCATTGCGATGGCACTAGTTTGAGCTCAAAATGATCCTCACTCTACATAATAAACGATGATATGCTGGTGATAGCTACCGATTGTAAACCTGCCTGACATCCAAAATAGTACGAATTCAGACAGCAATGTCGCATCCTGGTAAGAGCGGTGCAGTGTCAGAGGAAGTATTTAACGCTCTCCATCGCATGCTGCATCTGCAAACATAAGTTACTACCTGTGTTCCCATTAGTTAGTGCTCGGTGGTGATATCAACTACTGTGCTATTATTATTATTAGAAGGCCATTACGCACTGCGACCAGAGCTGATCTATTGTGAAAGGCCTATTTTTGTAACCCTAGAGTTTTAGGCTTTTTAAAAATTTTAGCACAATTTTAGGTTTGTTGTTCCAAAGATTGCATGGAGATACTGCGATACCACCAAGGTAATGAAGTCTCTGTCTGGCCAACGCAGGACATTCACAAAGCACATGTTCTGAGCTTTCTATGTCCATTTCGCAAAAGCGGCAGACATTGGTCTCAGATAGACCAATATTATTTAGATGATGCCTCAGGCTGCAGTGACCTGTAAGGTATCCGGTTAAAAGACGCAGATCTACTCAGCTTAGTGAGAGTAGCTTGTCAGAGATTCCTTTGTTGGGACTTAGAAATAGTTTGGCTTGACGCTGACCGGCACAGTTTAGCCAGTGTACAGCAAATTTCCTTTCTTCCCATTTCCCAAAAGGAATTCATTTAATGTGTTAACTGTTCTAAATCTAGTTATTATCACAATGGACCTGTGAAAGGTCCAACTACCACCCAACGTACCAACCAACCAAGTCTAGTTATTTGCTGATTTCTTCTAGGCCAGACTCGTCTAGTTGTCTGATAAGTTGGCTCCGTAATACATCTATTGGGGGCTTGCACAATTTAGACCGACCTGATCCAAATCTTGCTTGAGAATAAAATAATATCCACATACTGGGCAGAGTTAACTGACTAAAGACCAATTTTCTTCTTAGCCAACTCATTCGCAACAGAATTTCAGGGAACGTTTCTGTGCTCAGGGATACATAAAACGTTCGTGGTGCACAGCTTAGCCAGTTCATTTGGAATAGCTCTGCATTCAATTGACTGCAGGCGGTGAAGCTTAAATGGAAATCAAAAGTTGAAAAATGTTTTCAATATGCAAGAAGTTGGCTGTATTTGACGGGTCACTTTATGGCATTATTGTTTCAATAGGATTTTGGGTGTGTAACTACCGTGACTGACGCATGTATAGTTTATTCTGGAGCTGCGATTTTCAAACAATCTTCGCAGTGAATTATTAAATCAGCCGAAATTTAGTTCCCAAGTGCTCAATTATTGTTATTTCATGAATGTTTTTCAAAATAATACTGAATAAATTGCGAAACTTGCTCCGGCGGAGTTCGTGTTAAATTACCAAGCGAAACTACCCTCAACTTGGACTTGGCTTCACTTGGTGCAACTAACTGGCGCTGGTTAACACGAGAAAGAAACGACTGGTATGCTCGGTTAAACTCGTCCAAAAAGGTCCAAGAAGAAGAAGAAACTAACCTAAAAAAAGTACTGACATTTGGACCACCCAGTATATGTATGTGCACATTAGGGCGGGTCGATTTAAAAATCCCTCATTGCTCTGTGAAAATCGTATTCTAGAGATCAAAATAAGAAACTTTGCTGAAGGAACCATACCTCTAAAACGAATTCTGATGTCCCCCAATTTGGGTCGAATGAAAAATCCCACTTTGACCCATTTAGAGTGCTCCAATCGAGTCCAAATGTATGACCGACCCCCACTAACTTTGGACGGCCGATCCACCCATGCCAGTGGCACACCCCTGGAACTCCCCTGGGGGTTCCCCATACAATCATTTCAAAATATCACCATTTTTGGCCTTTACATGAGAAAAGAAACTAAAAAGTTCGACCCAAATTGGGGGACATCAGAATTCGTTTTAGAGGTATGGTTCCTTCGGCAAAGTTTCTTATTTTGATCCCTAGAATATGATTTTCACAGAGCAATGGGTGATTTTTTTGCCTCCCCACAAAAGACACTAAAAGTTCGACCCAAATTGGGGGACATCAGAATTCGTTTTAGAGGTATGGTTCCTTCGGCAAAGTTTCTTCTTTTGATCCGTAGAATATGATTTTCACAGAGCAATGGGCGATTTTTTTGCCACCCCACAAATCGACCCGGCCTAGTGCACATGCATATAAATTTATAAAAATTTACTTCCATATGAACCTTCTCGTATTCTTACAATGTTGCCATCAACGTCAACGTCATCGCCATCATAATTTGCAAAATTTCTATGTATGCACTCATAGTTGACATACTTGGTCGCATGTTCGGCGTCACATAAAGCATACAAAATTTACGACTGATTTGAATTTATATAACAAACAAAAATCGTTCAGTTCATTGCACATAATTTTAACACTTTGGCGATTCGTTTTCCGATATCGTCACGCAGCTGTGTGTGGATGTGTGTGGCCGCAGTCTGTTTGGATAATTAAGCACAAATGATTTGTCTCTTTGGCGTCGATAAAAGTTTGCCGCTTTTTAATGGATTTGAAACGCACTGACATACACGCATACATATGCAAGTATGTAAATATGTGCGAGTACAGTAATAAATGAAAATATTATCATTATGCGAAAATGGAAGCAATCAGAAATTGGGGAAATTGGGGTGATTGAATTCCAGAGATAAAAATATCATGCCACATTGCCACCTACTTTTATTTTTGGCTTAAAGCTATGCATAGGTACTTCTAATCTGGGTTAAGTTAGAGATTTGTGACTTTCTGTACTTTCTGTATTTGTAACTAGCAAACCCGACCCGCTTCGCTGGGCAAAGACACGGTGGGTCCACGTTTTGGCATATATTTCGAGACCCTAGTCATCAATAGGTATGAAAATTACCCCACGTTAAAGCACTTATCGACAGCTTTCATTTGATGCCCATATTGCACATCCACAACCAAAGGTTACCCGGGCCCACGTTTTGACCTATATCTCGAGACCCCAGTCACGGAGCGGCATGAGAAATACTCTGTACTAAAGCATTCACCAACAGCTTCCAATTGATATCCATATTGTACAAACACATTCTAGGGTCCACGTGTTGGTCTCTATCTCGGGACCCTAGTCACGGAGCGGCATGAAAAAACCTCTGAACTAAAGCATTCACCAACAGCTTCCATTTGATACCCATATTGTATATACACATCCGAAGGTTACCCGGGCCCACGTTTTGACCTATATCTTGAGACCCCAGTCACGGAGCGGCATGAGAAATACTCTGTACTAAAGCATTCACCAACAGCTTCCAATTGATATCCATATTGTACAAACACATTCTAGGGTCCACGTGTTGGTCTCTATCTCGGGACCCTAGTCACGGAGCGGCATGAAAAATACTCTGAACTAAAGCATTCACCAACAGCTTCCATTTGATACCCATATTGTATATACACATCCGAAGGTTACCCGGGCCCACATTTTGACCTATATCTCGAGACCCCAGTCACGGAGCGGCATGAGAAATACTCTGTACTAAAGCATTCACCAATAGCTTCCAATTGATATCCATATTGTACATACACATTCTAGGGTCCACGTGTTGGTGTCTATCTCGGGACCCTAGTCACGGAGCGGCATGAAAAATACTCTGAACTAAAGCATTCACAAACAGCTTCCATTTGATACCCATATTGTATATACACATCCGAAGGTTACCCGGGCCCACGTTTTGACCTATATCTCGAGACCCCAGTCACGGAGCGGCATGAGAAATACTCTGTACTAAAGCATTCACCAATAGCTTCCAATTGCTATCCATATTGTACAAACATATTCTAGGGTCCACGTTTTGGTCTCTATCTCGAGACCCCAGTCACGGAGCGGATGGAAATACTCTGAACTAAAGCATTCACCAACAGCTTCCATTTGATACCCATATTGTACATACACATCCCCAGGTTACCCGGATCCACGTTTTGACCTATATCTCGAGACCGTATCTACCAATAGGTATCCAAACTATACGGAAACCATCTTCAATACCTCCTTAACAATGTGTGTAAGTTTGGTTTAATTCGGTTTAAAGACACGACGGGTCCACGTTTTGGCATATATTTCGAGACCCCAGTCACGGAGCGACATGAAAAATACTCTGTACTAAAGCATTCACCAACAGCTTTCATTTGATACCCATATTGTACATATACGTCCGAAGGTTACCCGGGTCCACGTTTTGACCTATATCTCGAGATCCTATCTACCAATAGGTATTCACACTATACGGAAACCATCTTCAATACCTACTTAACAATGTGTGTAAGTTTGGTTTAATTCGGTTTAAAGACACGGCGGGTCCACGTTTTGGCATATATTTCGAGACCCTAGTCATCAATAGGTATGAAAATTAACCCGTATTAAAGCACTTAACCACAGCTTCCATTTGATACCCATATTGTACATACACAACCAAAGGTTACCCGGGTCCACATTTTGACCATTTTCCCGGCAATTATTCGAATTTTTCTCACCTTCTAAAACCTTCCCTAGACCTCCACGAATAATTCAAGACCAAGATAAGATAAATCCGTTCAGCCATTCTCGAGTTATAAGCGAACATAGGGACAGATTTTCACATTTATATATATAGATTGAATAAAAACATGTATTGAAAAAATGAGTAAAAA
>JAYXIM010008060.1:0-23830 GCA_037575425.1 Anastrepha fraterculus | reverse complement strand
TTAAGGAGAACAACGCATTTTCCAGTTTGGCAACACAAGATGGAATTGATATGCCACTACACACGTCACATCTATGTATGATATATAAGTACATATATCACATCACTTCTTTAGGCAACCGTAGCTTAATTTGGTATACTTTAGATGAAATCTAAGCGAGCAAATCCCACAAGACACAGAGTCACTTGCGGTACACTGTGAGTCACAATTATCATATAAGTACATCGCAAATGCCAAAATATGTAAATCAATGGAAACAATAAGCTGTGCGAAAATACGTCTTCACTCGGCGCAAGTTATTATTGATTAAGTATAAATTAATTATTTTACTCCGAGTCTTATGAAAACACCAACATATCCACAGTGGGTTTCCTTAAAATCCGGTTCCTATAATAAATTATTCTGCGTTAAAAAAATTGCAACAACATCGGTCGAATACATACAGCACTACAGCGAACCTATTGAAATTTTTAAAGCAGAACGGGATTTTATATTCAAATCGGACACCAGCACATTTGCTGTGACAAATAGCGCCGGTGCCGCAATCTCTGCGGAGCTACTGCTCAGATTTCACAGCAGAAGCAGCTGGACTGCATGAAACGTCAATATTTGCCTATTGAACAAGCAAAAAACATCTTTATGCAGCGGCAGCAAATCCCTTATTGAAGCTTTGCAGAATCTAAAATTTCAAACTTTTTAATTATATTTGGGTACGCAGTTTTATGGCTCAGTAAATTTTGCACAATCAAATGCAAGTTTGAAATTTCATAAAAATTGCATTGACTTTCGACATTTTTTTTATTTTTGCTGGCGGTTTGGTGCATTTTCTCCTTATATTTAAAAGAAAGTTCGAGCATTCGTCATAGAGAAACAAATGAGTAAGCCCGTCAACAAAAAAATTAAAGAAATTCAATGGATTACAAAACTGTAAAAAATTAATTAAATTAAATTTTCCTAAAGATTCTGAAAAAAAGTTTGAAATTTACTGAAAATTTCTTGAATTTTTTTAAATTTTTCATAAATTTTGAAACTTTGAGTTAGATGGTTTTTATTCCGATATGAACTATATTGTTCACAAAAAGTAAACGAAATGTAAATCAAATGAAATATGTCGCGCTGCTATTAATGCACATTGTATGCACAGCTGTATGCACCTTGGACTGGGTTGAAAAAAAAATTTGCAAAAGTCCGCCCCTGCATTTAACCTAGTGTTGAGAAGACATCAAGAAACATTTTTGAACTGAAACTTCTTAGGCGTCGATGGACGAGCGAGAATGGAGCATAAAATTTCAAGGCCATGCAACGTTTTGGGCATTTTCATTCTGCGAGAGAGAAAAAAGATATAACGTAGAGGAAAAGGAGAGAGAGAGAGCTATACCTTATATATTCTTAGATACACTTTAGGCTATTTTTCCTGACTTTTTCCTTGTGGTTGCTAATTTCTAGTGAGAAATAACACCGCCTACTTTTTGGCACTTGTTTTTTGTAGGAAATATATTTTTGGTGTCTACTTTTTCGCGTTATATTTCCTTCGGGCCTACTGTTTAAGGCGTTTTTGGTCCCAATTTTTTTGGTGTTTGTTTGGTGCCTACTTTCTGACGCTTATTTCCGTTTCCTGGCTAGTGCTTGTGCGCACTATAAAGTGCTATTCATTCCGGCGTCGGATTTATTGTTATTGCCTTGCTGTAATTTGTGTCGTTGCTGCGGTCCT
The DNA here is from genome assembly GCA_037575425.1 of Anastrepha fraterculus. Taxonomy (NCBI): domain Eukaryota; kingdom Metazoa; phylum Arthropoda; class Insecta; order Diptera; family Tephritidae; genus Anastrepha; species Anastrepha fraterculus. Next base: position 22,119 of record JAYXIM010008060.1, on the reverse strand, counting down.
GGAATCGCTGCGTTTGTGCGGGTGATAAACGCTCGGAGTAGTGCGCGTTGTTGCCACGGTTTGTGTCCAGACGTTTACCTACATCGGTCGACCTTTCTCCGTTTTTTGTAAAATTTGTCTATTTGTATTCTCTGCAAATTTTGTGAATTTATTTAAATATATATTGTTTCTCTCTCCCCTCTCTCATTCTCTCATGGGTCTCTCCCTCTTTCTTTGACAGTTTCACTTGTGATCACTTAAAACCACCAAAATGGTTTTTTCTAATACGATTTTCAAAATCTTCGCGTCATAGCTCCATTCCTAACCCTTTACCCCATATCAGACCAGATAGAGTATGCAGTTTTGACTCAATTTTATTTCCAACTTTAGTATTGTAAAATAGTTCAGATTATTTTAATCCATCAAATATATATTCGGGAATAAGTAAACGCAAAAAAATTGTGTATGATTCAATGACATTTTGAAATAACCTCACTTTTGTGCAAGTGGGTAAAAAAATAGAATTGAAGTACGAGTGATTCATTTGCAAAAACCTATAATGGAGTAAAACGTAAATAACTTTTGGGGAAATTTCTCGTTGGATAATAATTTTTCGGCTTTTCAACTGTTTTCTTTACAACTAACTAGTTTTTATATATGGTTCTATATATATATATATTTTTTTTTCTATATACAAAAAAAAAACATTAAAATATACAACTTTTTCGTTATTTTTCTTTTAATATGTCGCATTCATAATTAAATAAAGCTATTTCCACCGTGAAACAATTTTTTTCAACACTTTATTTATTCATGCTGTAAAGGGAGAAGAATTTCTATACTCTTCTCTAATGCCTTTTTGAGCTCCCAGCTTATTTACACATAGCCAAGTTATTTACCCCGGGACGTACCATCCTAAGTTATCATTTTTGTTTCATCAAACTCCAGTGCTTTAAAATTCATTAAAAATTTGCGATTAAATTGTTTTACTATATTCCTAAACAAAAAAGTTTTAATTTACCAACTCAAACGGAACAATTAAGCATTGTAATATTGAAATTAAAATTTGAATGAAATTTGAATAGGCCGAGCCAAAGAGCACCAAGAGATTTGGTGGCTCCTAAAATACTCAGGCTTAAAAGCCCATTGTATATTTAGAGCTCTGGAAAGAGGGTAGATAGTCAAGGAGGGAAGGAGAAAAGTATCAGAGAAAGAGATGGGAAAGAATAGAGACAGAGACAGAGTGAAAGATAGTTAGTCCTGTGAGAATTTTCCAGATTTTTTGCCAAATCTGTAAATATCCTCCAGTTTTAGAGACGAATTTTACTCACGACATCGGAACCCAAAACTTGTAGCCATGCTCTAGCAAAGGCAGGACACTCACAGATAAAGTGCTCAGTGCTATTCGCCTCCTCCAAGCATGACAGGCATACTGGGTCCTCAATGATTCCAATGGTGCTCATATGCTGACCCCATGAGTTGTGTCATGTAATAATCGCGACCATTAACCGAACGTCTTTTCCGCCAAGTTTTAGTAAAAAGATTGGCAGTTTTCTGTTCGGACTTGTGACAAAACACTTTGCAGTTCTGCAGCGTTCTAGACCGGACCATCGCTCTTTATGTAAATTGCCCACATAATCGCTGATCCAATTCATGATTCCTGCGGAACTGATTCCGCTTATTGGCTCTGGCCCTTGTGGTGGAACCGCTGATCCGCAGTTGGCCATTTCATCGGCAATTTCGCGTCCTTGAAAACCGGAGTGTCCTGGAAGCCATATAAGTATATACAAACCTGTTCTGTCTTGCGACGGAATTAAACTTCTTCTTACATTCTTGAACAATCTTTTGAGGTTTGCTTCGCGTTCTCCAGGGCCTTCAGTGCAGCCTGACTGTCACTGAAAATTCCTGATATTACTAAATAAAATATTGACGCCAAAATCCGCTCAACAAGCGCTTCAAAAGCAGTAAGATTTTTTCATAATTTTTTTCCAGCCTCATCTAATATACATACATACATATATAGGCACATGCACTTAGACAGCTAATATTTGCCAATTTATTTATTTAAATTCATTTTGCAGGTGTCCACCTACCGACCAACTCAAGTGCCTGCGTGGCTATGCCTACCTAAGTATGCACATAATTGCATACTTGCATATGCACACATACATACATAGTTACTCATACACACGCATATACATTCTCACGTATATTTATGATATTTTATTTGTTTTGCCAAATCTACCATTACGACCTGCCCATTAATATTGATGCTTAAATGCCAACAGACTCGTGCATGCATATATTTATTTGTAATGTGAGCATCCATCTCATTTGATTTTCATGTCAATTTCATTCGTTTTGAGGGTTAAGTGTATGTCGGCACAATCACTTCGAAAGCATGGCGGCGTTGGCTTTTGATGCAATTTACGCAACATTTCCGCTCGATGGCCGCAATTTCCGTGACCACTTCACCAGCAAGTTAATTGCATAATTCAAATGCTATCATTTTTAAGTTTGCGGTTTTAGTAATGCAGTAGTGAACATCCGCACTTACATGAGTATGTATGTAGATCCATTCTATTCCGTGATATGACTTTTAAATATTTAATGCCTACAACGGACATTACAATCGCAGTTGAATGTGCCCCAACAGAAAAAATAGAATTAAATTGAATGTGATTTTGATTAGCCTCCAAATACTCTGTCAAAAAAAGTCCTAGAAGTAGGTCAACATACGTAATTGTAAAATGTTTACCACTGAGAGTCGCTGGTACTTCATGCAATCGTAACATCTAACAGAAATCAGCACTATCCAATTGCACAAACGAGCCCTCATTACGCCAAATGTCATTAATGAATTACTAGTAAGTTCTTTAACGCTCTATCCAAACAAAGACACTTTCCTCAGCCATAGAAAAGGTCAATATTTGTATTGCTACCGAATCAGGCAATGAAAAAACGCAGCAGTCGTCATACTCGTACAAGCCTATTAGCTTGCGCCCATGTCTTTCGAGGCCAATGGTGATAAGATTTTTACAGGTGTGGCCAATATCAAACCGTTAACCGGCTCTCAGAGAATTTGACAGAACCAGCTGATGGGGTGACAAAACAAAGGATGTGTTTACAAAAAAACTGAGATTAAGTTAGTGATAAGTAAAAAAATCAGCACAGTTTTCGCTCATTTTGCTCCGCTGCTTTGAACGACGACTGATTGGATGAGTGTGTGAATACATGTGAAATGATCGTGCAAAATTCTTCTGCCAAATACACAAGTGACGTGCAGCGAAAGCTCCCATCGCAATTTTCTTTTTCACCAAAGCTAAATAGCAAATCTGGTAGTCGATCATTCTTGCCTTGGGAAGTTATTTGAGAGACTAAAGTATGATCAGATTAGAAGTACTTTTTCTAATAGAGGGTTTTTGACTTTTGACAGATCACGAGTGACTAATGTCAAAGTAAATACATAATTTTTTTTAGTATGTGAAAAGTGTTCATTGTGCGCTCATGCCAAATTGTAGTGTTCCGCGAAGAGGTCCACTTTCGGTAATGGCTACTTCAATAAGCAAAATTACCATACTTGGGCTGAAGAGCAACCCGAAGCAATTCAAAAATACCCATTACATTCATTCAAACCAACAGGTTGGTGCGTCCTATGAGCTGAAGGGGTCTTCGACCCATATTTCTTCAGAGATGAGGCTTTCGCCAATGTAACATTGAATGGCGAACTCTATCGCGCCATGCTAAACGCCCCTTTGATATTGGAAAGTGAAGCCCGAGATCTCCACAGCATTTGGCTCCAACAAGACGGCGCAAGGTGCCATACAGCCCGTGAAACAATAGATTTTCTGCGTCGTCGATGAGCCGTTTCGATGAGTAATTTGTCTCTCGTCTCGCACTATTGAATTGGCCACAAAGATCGTTTGATATCACACCTTTGGACTTTTATTTGTGGAAACATGTAAAGGAAGTAAAGTCTAAATGCCTTCAGGATAAATCAGCTTCGTTTGAGGTATTGGAAGCCAACATTACTAAAGTTATTCACGGGATATCGACCGAAGTCCTCCAACGAGTCATTCAAGATTGGTGTTTACGGATGGTCGAATTACGGCGTAGTTGCGGGCAACATTTTAAAGGGATTATGTTTAAAAAATAATTGTCAAGAATGGTTCTGCATAAAAATAATAAAGATTTCCAAACCAATTTAAATTTTAGATACTCCTTTACTCCCTTCTTTCTCATACTAACCTTACCCAAGGATGATAGATTGCCAGAATTGGCCATCCGCTATGGTGAAGAATGAAATTGAGTGAGCAAACTTCGGCTGCCACGTCACTTGGCAGTCGAATTGTGCCACACCTTCTGAATTTTTTTGCTAACAGGAGCGAACTATTTTGGCACTCCTTTTTTAATTATCTCATACACCGCTCGCAAAGTAAAACTTATGTTATTACATTTATTAACGTAGTAAATATTAAAACCAAAAAACTTAGCTTCAACTAGCATTGAAACAGACCATTTCAATTTTAAAGTTAGACTTGCTAAAATTCTATGTATGATTGACGGAATTATTTACAAAGCCCTCTCCGCACGCATCATAAGCCTGGCTATTGTGCACTGCACAAACAAAAACGATGCGCAATATATCAGAACGAGAAATTGACATGAATACATGCGCTTGCTTCTGGCCTTTCACCTCAACATGCGTGGTTAAGATTTATGGAATACTTGCTGCGCATCTCGTACAGCATTGAATTGAAATGGTTTGTGGCAGATGAAATCAATAAAGCTAAAGTAGCTGATTGCAAGAAATAAATTCAAAGTAGATCCAAAAGTAGGAATTCGTATTTTAATGGATATGTCAAAACGAAAAATTAGCAATGATGACAGAATGGCTGGAATATTTTTCAAATGCGCAGAAGAGAATAATTTACAAGAAATAATGGGCGCAAATACAGGGAGTTTAGCTCCTGAATTGTTGCTGGCTTATCGACGCACACCTTTTCTTTCAAATAACTCCAAAGAAAGAAGTCCAACGGTGTCAAATCACAGGATCTTGGCGGCCAATTGACATCGCCGCGACGTGAGATTATTCGGCCATCAAATTTTTCGCGCAAAAGAGCCTTTGTTTCGTTAGCTGTGTGACAAATGGCACCGTCCTGTTGAAATCACATATCGTCCACATCCATATCTTCCAATTCGGGCCATAAAAAGTTCGTTATCATCTCACGATAGCGAACACGATTCACAGTAACTGCCTGACCTAACACTTCACGTTTGGGTGTGATTCACATTCAACATCGGCCCTTAAAATTTAACCACCCTTTATAACGAGGACTTATACTTAATACCTTCCATATACAAGATTAGATTTTAAGTTTGTGCCGATTGGAACTTAAGTGTGCTCTGCCTAATCCATAAGAAGGATGATTCTTCAATCTATGCCAATTATCGCGCGATTAGTCTCCTAAATACCGCCTATAAAGTTCTAGCGAGCATATTGTGTGAAAGGCTGAAGCCCACCATCAACCAACTGATTGGGCCTTATCAGTGTGGCTAGATCTGGAAAGTCCACCATCGACCAAATATTCACTAAACACACACTAAAGACACCAAACTTTCGATACAAATACCAAATTACAGTTTATCACACTTAGAGTTGTGAAGGCGCAGAATATAAAAGGCAGCCCACGTATTTCAGAATTTGGGTGTGAAGTGCTATACGAAAGTAACACATTTTTTAAGTAAATATCTTCCTAAGTGTTACATTTTCATATTTAATTTTAATAAGAACTGCTTTGTCTACTCAAAAAAGGCAAATGTTCGCATAAAAGATTTGATTTTGAGAACTTAAATAGCGGAAACACGTATGCACTTATACTCACATACGTAACTACGTAAGTAGGCTTGGAAGTACTCAAGAGCCAGTGGCGGAGGCCTTTGTGCCATTTTTGTCGCCTATTCATTGAATTTAAAGGTCAAAGCGAATAGCGAACTTTGTTTTTGCATTTGTAATACTATATGTACTTCAAAGAAAATCTCTACGCCCTCCTGCTCCACCGCTCCTCTAATCTTTTCTAGTGGCTAATTGCGCGTTATGAAGAAAAAACGACTTGGTTTCGCTTTTTTATTTGAATTTTTTTCTTGGTATAGAAATGTGTAAGTGCATGTGTGGCTGTGTGCGTAAGGTATGTATATATCTGTGACTGCCACGCTTTTCTTTAGCTGTCACTTTCTCACTTTAACGCTTCATGCTTTGATGTCGACTTTATGTGTTTCTGTTTGTAGTTAAATTTGCATACATTAAAAATGGTATTTACATAACCCCCTACGTATAAGTATGTGCCTGCATGCAAATGCCTATATGTACATATATATATATTTTATATTGTATATTTTTCTTACTTTGTTTATCTTACATTTATCTGTACGCTATTTCGTGCTATTTATTTTTCTAAATACATATAATTGAAGTGAAAATATTATATTCGCAAATATTTAAAAATTATGTTGGTAAATGCGCAGGGGGCAATCAGGCTGCCGCCAGAGGTGTCTAAAGCGAATTGCAGATGGTGCTGCCAACGTCAGGATAAAGAATAAGGCGATTGCGCTTCCTTTTCTGTGGAGTAAAAAAAATTGTGAAAACACAAAAAGTTTGCCTAAAATAGACAAGCATGTGTGTGTATGTATCAAGAGAGTGCCTCACCAAATAAAAAGGAAGTTTTTACAAAGTGTTAAGTTTGCCAAAAATTACATGCCCCAACGGATAGGTAAGCCGAGAAATTAACCATGACGTTCAGTAATGGCTAAATTTGCACTTACGACAAGTACACACTTTTTTTTCAAACACCAGCTTTTTCTAATAGCGGTCGCCCCTCGGCAGGCAATGGCAAACCTCCGAGTGTATTTCTGCCATGAAAAAGCTCCTCATAAAAAATATCTGCCATTTGGAGTCGGCTTGAAACTGTAGGTCACTCCATTTGTGGAACAATATCAAGACGCACACCACAAATAGGAGGAGGAGCTCGGCCAAATACCCAAAGAGGGTGCACGCGCCAATTATAAAGGGTGGTTAAGTTTCAAGGGCCGGTGCTGATTTTGAGTAAAATACCATTTTTTTTTTTAATTATTGCTATTTCTCTTTATTATGACAAAATATCGCCCAAATGGCCGCTGCGGCCTCGGCGGCACACCTCCATCTGATGGTCCATGGTTAATGTGCCGCATTATCTCATCCTTTAGCTCTTGAATTATTGCTGGCTTATCGACGTACAGCTTTTCTTTCAAAGAACCCCAAAGAAAGAAGTTCAACGGTGTCGTTGACGTTTAGGTGTGGTTCACATTCAACATCGGCTCCTGAAATGTAACCACCGTTTATATATAATAGGACTATGAATAAGTTCGTGCGGTTTTACAACAGATGGCGTAACTTGATTATTATTCCATCGATCCACATTTCCAAACATTCATTGGAGAGCTACTGTCGTAAGGCACAAACGTCAGTATAAGTTTTTTATTTGAAGCGTAAACAACAATATTTTTACCACACTTGAAAATGTCGAATTTCGTGCCAAATAATGTGTTTTTGCGGGGAATTCTTCTTCATTATTTTAATATGAAGAAAAAAGCAGCCGAAAGTCATCGTATCTTGGTGGAAGTTTATGGTGAGCATGCTCTAGCTGAGCGAACGTGCCAGAAGTGGTTTGCACGCTTTAAAAGTGGTGATTTTGGCTTGGAAGACGAAGAACGCGAGGGTGCGCCGCCAAAGTTCATGGATACCGAATTGGAGGAATTGCTCGATCAAGATCCGGCTCAAACGCAAGAAGAGGTTGCAAAAACTTTGGGAGTTGATCAATCAACCATTTCCAAACGTTTAAAAGCCATGGGAATGATCCGAAAGGTAGGCCATTGGGTGCCGTATGAATTGAAGCCAAGAGACGTTGAACGCCGTTTTATGGCATGCGAACAACTGCTTCAACGGCACAAAAGAAAGGGTTTTTTGCATCGAATTGTGACTGGCGATGAAAAGTGGGTCCATTACGACAATCCAAAACGTCGGGCAACGTATGGATACCCTGGCCATGCTTCAACATCGACGTCGGCGCAGAATATTCATGGCCTGAAGGTTATGCTGTGTATCTGGTGGGACCAGCTGGGTGTTGTGTATTATGAGCTACTGAAACCGAATGAAACGATTACGGGGGATGTCTACCGACGACAATTGATGCGTTTGAGCCGAGCACTGCGAGAAAAACGGCCGCAATACGCCGTGCAACATGACAATGCTCGGCCACATGTTGCACAAGTGGTCAAAACATACTTAGAAACGCTCAAATGGGATGTCCTGCCCCACCCGCCGTATAGTCCAGACCTTGCGCCATCCGATTACTATCTCTTCCAATCGATGGAACATGGCCTGGCTGACCAGCACTTCCGTAATTACGATGAAGTCAAAAAATGGATCGATTCGTGGATTGCGGCAAAACCGACCGAATTTTTCACAAAGGGAATCCGTGAATTGCCAGAAAGATGGGAAAAAGTAGTAGCAAGCGATGGACAATACTTTGAATATTAAATTTGTAACCATTTTACGTCAATAAAGTTTCAAATTTCGAAAAAAAACCGCACGAACTTATTCATAGTCCATTATATGTATATATATGTAGGAATCGGCTACAAAGAAAAAATCGAATCAATATTTTCTTAAACTTTTTTTTTATTTTGAAGATTGACCATTGTCATTTATGAATAAAAAATAATAACGTTGAAATGACTGCCACGACTGGCTTTACAGTAGGCCATTCGATCAACCCAATTTTTAAGCACATTTTCGATTGTTTGGGCTCCAATTTCATGAATGGCAACTTCGATTTCGTGTTTTAAAGCATCAATCGTCTCTGGATGGTTTGAATAGCATTTGTGCTTAACGGCTCCCCACAAAAAATAGTCCAACGGGCTTAAATCACAGCTCCGAGGCGTCCAATTGATATCGGAATTTCGGCAGATTACTCGGTTTTCAAAAACGGTAGCCAAAAGTTTAAGTGTAACTTTGGCAATATGACAAGTTGCACCGTCCTGTTGAAACCAAATGTCGTCCATGTCATCCTCTTCAATTTTTGGAAATAACTCGATGAGCATATCACGCTAACGCTCGCCATTTACTGTAACCGCGGCTCCTCGCTCATTGTCGAAAAAAATGGCCTGATGATGCCGCCAGACTAAAAACCGCACCAAACAGAGACTCGTTGCGGATACATTTGCTTCTCTACAGTAAGGTGAGGATTTTCTGAGCCCCAAATCCGAGAGTTTTTCTTATTGACGTAGCCACCGATGTGAAAATGAGCTTCATCAGAAAAGAAGAAGAAGACTTACCACTTTGGAAATAGGTTTTCAATATTTCCCAATTTTATTTATAGCGTCCCATTTTGTAAATGTTAAACCTTTAAGTGAATTATGAACACATTTGACATGTCATTTGTGTTACCATTCTCAAAAAAATAGGTGGTTCAAAAAGCAAACGCTATATGCCCCACCCTGTAACTAATATTCTTCAAAATAGGGCCCTTCCACTGCAGGAAACATTTTTTAAACTCATCCGCCTTAATCGCGTTCAATTCGGCTGTCACAGTTTTTTGGATCGCCTCGATGGAGCCGAAACGCTTCCCCTTCAGCTTTCTTGGGAAACAAGAAGAAGTCCGGAGGGGACAGGTCTAGGCTGCAGGGAGGGTGGGGAAGCACCGGAACCCCCATCTTGGCCAATGCAGAGATGGAGAGGAAGGCGGTGTGCGCCGGTCCATTGTCGTGATGAAGGGTCCAATTGTTGACGAGGTCGGGCCGAACCCGGGCGACTCGGTTTTTCAGCCGAAGCAGCACTTCTTTGTAAAATGCCGCATTTACAGTGCTTCCCGGAGGTACAAAGTCCTTGTGGACGATGCCTAGATAGTCGAAAAAGATGATCAGCATGATTTTGACCTTGGATTTCGACATACGCGCCTTCTTGGGTCGTGGCGACTGGCTCGTGTGCCACTCCGCACTCCCTCTCTTGCCCTCAGGAACGTACTCAAAGCACCAGGTTTCATCTCCTGCGATGCAATTGACTAAAGTATTATCCTGTTCGTCACTTTCCAATTTGATCGAGTAACGTTGCTCCAACGATCGCTGTGTTTTCGCCACTGCAAAATCCTAACACACTTTTAAAACAGCTTTAACACGCGGGCCGATGTTAACTGCACCGCTGTTGCCAGCGAACTGGGGCCGGTTTCTAGTGGAAGGGGACGGTCCAACGATCATTTTCCCCCACCAGCCGATTCGGTTTATCGCTTGGTAGACGCTCCACGCAGGAAGGCTCATTACTTTTCAATCAAACCCTGTAACACTGAGGTTAAAAGGTCAGACTCTAAGGGCTGACCTTTACTTTATCTGGCATTTACTCAAAATTCACGTACAATTTCACTTTTATTTGTTCAATGTTTGCTGTCGAAGAAAAAACTTTGCCAAATCGAATTTGTATTGTATTTTGTAGGCATTTCCATTTCATTTCTGATAATATTTGCAAGTTTACATTGAAGTTGATTTCAATTTGGCCGCTTATGAATTGCCAACTCTGCTATACGAAAGTAAATGCAGCCTCAGGCATTTTTTTCTTTTTCTGTTACTGATGTAATGAAAAAGAAAATGTTGCCAAGCAATTTGAAGCTTACATAAAATAGATGCATATATGCATAATATACATACGTACTTACTTACATACTATAAATTTGCACATAAATATACAGGCAACCAAGCAAGCGCAATACCAGCTTTCCCAAACTCTGCCGACTTCGCCCACTATTGAATAAACCAAAGATGCATTCAAACGGTACCGAGTATGTGGATATGTATGTATGTAATATATTTCCATATGAATGTCTGTCTGTATTGTCAGTCAGCTGTATTCGTATGTAAAAAATTGCAATTCATCTAGCTCCGCATCCAATCTTGGCTATTTCTAGTTGGCACAAGCACCTCAACTTTTTGATTTTCTTTTTTTCTTTGCTCGAACACGCATCCAGCTGCGAATTCTTTGCAATATAAAATATTTTCCACTCGACTCATTTTCTACTTGCTGCATTGTCAGTTTGCAATTTGGCCGCTTTCGGCGGTGAATAGAAAATATTGTGGCATTGCTTTTTTTTCTTACCTACGGCGGCAATGCTGACTTATGACAAAAAGCAGCAGTGACAAGGAAATATTCCTTCGCTGTAATATTTTATCATATTTTGAAATGTTAAGTGTGTAGGTATGTTGTTGTATAATAGCTTTTGCATAGTTGCATCTGCTCAGCAGAAATCACGAAATTGCAATAAAAAGAGAAAAACATGAGCAGAAAATAGGCATTTGTTTGGAAACTTACAACTGAGGAATACAACAAACTGAATAAATGAGGAAAAAATTCCCAATTTTACTTACTCCTGTTTGCTTTTGGAACCCAGAAAAACTAAAATTTTATAGCCAAACAAATGCGAAAGATAGCGCAAACAAAAAACCAAGTAAGGAATTTTTACATATTTTACTATATTTTAATTTCACGCCGAAATAATATCTAAGTATTAGAAAAAATGTTATAATTTTTTATTGCTTATGAGTTCATTTGATTTCAAAAATTAACAGCCAATTCAAATTACATTTTTCAAAAAGTTCACGAGTATAAAAGTATGGTTCTGCTATTGCTTAAGTAGCAATTTTTACTTGCTTACAAATTATCGCTAAATGAGAGATGGGCATGGTTGTTCGCCAATTATGTCAATTTTCAGCAGAAACTTGCTTTGCATCTTGCTAAGTTTTCGTGAAAGCATGGCAACTTTTCCCTGAGTTATAGCTTATAAGATCAGACGGACAAACGGAAATTTAGTTCAACACTTAAACAAGTGGATGTGGCTTTAAACCGATTGCAATAATATTTATGTTGTATCTATACTATAGGGTGAGTTTTTAAGAGCTATATGAAAGTTTTTCAAAAAAACACACGTAAAATTCAGAAAAATGCATGAAATTTTTATTTAAATCGATTGCACAGTCCATATAATTTTATGTTTGAAGGTTAGTTCATGCAAATGTTGACCGCGACTGCGCTTCAAATGGTCCATCCGCTTAGTCCAATTTTGGCATACTCTTTCCAATGTTTCGGCCGGTATCTCACATATAAATGCTTTAATGTTATCTTCCAATGCGTTAATTGAAGCAGACTTGTCTGAATAGACATGAGCTTGAACGTGGCCCCACAAAAAATAATCTAAACGCGTTATATCGCACGATCTGGGTGGCCAATTGACAGGTCCCGAACGTGAAATAAAATGTTCACCGAACTCGCCTCTCAACAAGTCCATTGTTACGCGTGCTGTGTGGCATGTGGCACCGTCTTGCTAAAACCACATGTCATGCAAGTCAAGCTCTTGCATTTTGGGAAAAAAAAAGTTGGATATCATTTCACGGTAGCTCTCATCATTCACAGTTACGTTACGATTCGCAGCATCTTTGAAGAAGCAATTCTTCCGGCTGATCTTCACTCTAAAATCGACAATTCTGCTTATTTACGTACCCATTGATTAAAAAATGAGCTTCGTCGCTGAACACAATTTTTCGATAAAAAAGTGGATCTTCGGCCAACTTTCCAAGAGCTCATTCACCAAAAATTCTGCGTTTCGGTAGATCGTTCGGCTTCAATTCTTGCTCCAGCTGTATTTTGAAAGGCTTCACATCTAAATCCTTTCGCAAAATTTTCCACGTTGTTGAGTAACAGAGGCCCAATTGCTGCGAACGGCAACGAATCGATAATTGATGGTCATCAGTAACACTGGCCGACACAGCTGCGATATTTTCTTCAGTTCGCACTCTACGTAAACGTGTTGGTGGTTTGATGTCCAGTAATGTAAATTTGGTTCTAAATTTAGTCACATTAGCTCGAATAGCCGCTTCAGTGGGCCGATTAAACTGACCATAAAATGGAAGAAGTGCGCGATAAACTTTCTTAACAGAACACGCATTTTTATAATAAAATTCAATGATTTGCAAGTGTTGTTCGTTTGTAAGACGATTCATGGTTATATTATAGACCAAGCTGAAGATATTTGACAGTGAAACAAAACACGAAACGTGCGTCAACTGTTTAAACTAACAGTTTGAAAAGATAATAGCTAAAAAATCACCCTTTAGGTGGAGAGCAATATGCGTACCAAGTTTAGACGAGTTAGATTAAGGTTCTACCGCTGCAGCCAAATGTGCTGGAGTGCGATTACCTTTCGGAAGCGCAAAGGCAGCGCACGAGACATCGATTAAGGGGTTATATACCTTGTGAGCCCGAAAAAAGGAACGATTATCATAATTTTTTTTAAATATGTTTTGGAACTTTTATTCAAATGTGGCATATATCATACTGAAGGGTAACTCTCGAAGAATGCATTTTGGTGTTTTTATTTTAAAAAATGATATCGCCCCTCCCCCGAAACGCCGATTTTTAGAAGAAGCTTGCGGTGATCACGGTAGCGCATGAGCAGCTCAACTGAAATCAAAAAACTTAAAGGATTATTGTAGAAAAATGAAAACCGCTTTGCACAAAAAAAAAAACGATTTTAGAGGGGTTGAAAAAAAAAAATTAATTCCAGCGAACTATGCAAATATTTATAATAAGTGAACCGTTCGGATTGACGAGGTTGTAACTTGGAATAATTAAAATGCAAATCGGTCAAATAATTTTTGATAAATAAAAGTAAATAATTTTCAAAAAACACGACTTCGAGATGATCGCGTCTAAAGTTTTGCGTGCTCTTCTCGTTCCAAGAAAGGCATTATATTTTTAAGCTGATGTACTTTTATAATATACCATAAACAAATTTTCGATTTTTTAGGCCAGCACAAGGTATATAACCCCTTAAGAGACAACTTTTTCATAATAGCTGTCGCTTTTCGATAGTCAATGGCAAACTTTCAAGTGTTTTTGTGCCAAGAAAAAGCTCCTCATAAGAAACCGTCTCTGGTTCGAATACGAATTAAAACTGTAGGCCCCTCCCCTCCAGCATAAGCAAGAGCCGAAGCTGGGCAAAACACCCAGCAGAGAGTATAAGCGCCAATTATTATTAACAAGAAATACACGTCTACTCAAAAGTAGGCGAGACAAAGCCCATTTTATCGTATTTGTTTTCTTGTGTTAATTATTTCTACTGAATTTGAGTCAGTTACTTGTTTCGTAAGAAAGATATCACGTTTTTTACCTTTGAAATTGACCGTTGTATGGGAGGAGGAATTACCGACTGATCGATTTCTCCCATTTACCCAGTACCAAACAACCTTGGACAAAGAGTAATTTGTATGTGTACCAAGTTTTATTGAAATGTTTAAGTTAAAGATAAATCCTACTGAGCGGCTTCAACTGTGCAACCGGCAACCCCAATAGATCTACATAAAAGGCTTTCCAATAACAGGTGTTATTTTGAATAGTCCGGTATTTCGGTAGATGTCACTATTTAAGTAGAAACTACACCATTAATAAAAATGGAACGACACACGCTTAAACAAAAATGGTGAAAATTTGGCAGAGACGGTTCGTAAAACTCGAATATTTTTGGGTCATCGTGACGCATCTTGTCGGACCGTAATACAGAAATTGGTGAACAACTTCGAGCTGTTGGGACAAGTTAGTGATATGAAGAATAAAACCCGTGCTCGTCGCTCGAGAACAGCCGAAAATATTGCTGTTGTAGCCGAAAGTGTTGAAGAAACCCCAGGTTTGTCCATTCCTTGTCGTTCTTTGGAATTAGGCATTTCACAAAACGTCATTACACAGTATTTTGCAAAAATATTTGGGTCTTAAGGCTCCAGTTAACACAAGAACTCAAGCCGACCGATCATCAACAACGTCGTGTCTCTGCTGATTTGCACTTTCGTGCAAGGCCTCCTTAGGGATTTATCCGATGTTAGCGCACAGACATCGTTCGCATATGCTTGGACATGAAAACGGAGTTCCTGCATCTCCACTAGTAGAGAGTCTACGACCAAGCACCACAGCAGCGAAGAAAGAACACCCCCTTGGGACATCCTTGCTTGGCCCTGACGGTGATTAGTTCATCATTGTTTTCCCCAGCGGTTAACAGCCTCTCAGAGAGCATGGAATATATCCATTTTACAATGGTTTGATTAACTCCGGGTCGTTCGGCAGAAGAACATATCGAGCCGAAAGTGGCATTATCAAAAGCCCCCTCAATGTCCTCGAACACACCCATTGTGTATTCGTCAGCTTCCATACGAGCGATGTCAAACGGATTGGTCTAAAACTTTTTGCTAAGGAAAAGTCGTCTTTTCCTGGTTTTGGAATAAATACTACTCTTACGGGTCGCCATTTTGATGGTATATAACCAAGAGCAAGACAGGCTGTGAAGATCCTTTTGAGGGCTTCAATCAGCCAATCTCCTCCTTTTTTAAGCATTGCTGGATATATTCCGTCAGGTCCAGGGGACTTAAAGTTCTCAAAGGAAGACAAGGAAAGCCTTATCGATTCTTTTGTCACTATCCGACTAGCAATATACCAGCTGCACCGTTGTTAACGTTATTGTTCATGCCACTCTCTACTTCAGAGAGAGTTCTACTACCCGGAAAATGGGTTTCGAGTAGAGCATTGAACGTTTCCGATTTGGAAATGGTGTATGAACCATCAGGTTTTCGAATGGAATCCAGCTTTACTGATTGTTGCCCTTAAAGTTATTGTTGAATGCAGACTAAAAACTAAGAATTGCAATGTGTGTGAACACCAAAAAAAGAATTCTCAAAGTTGAACCAACACAAATACCAATTTTTAACTTTTTAATGTGAATTTTTAGAATATTTCACTAATTTTAGTATAATAAAGTTTAAGCTTTAAGTCGCTCACAAGTCGCTTTGATTATTGAAAAATTGTTCGCCTACAATGTTGAGCATTTTCTTCCATATAAAAGGCTTCCGAATATGTGCTTTATTCAACCAGATTTGTTTAAAATTTGCCAGCAAGATTTTTTCGGTTAAAGTCTTGAAGTAAGTTTTTCTTTGATTTCCTAGAAATTTTAATGCAACTTTAGGAAAATGTAAAACGGAACAAATGTGTAAAAATTGAGCCTTCCCAGTCGCTGCGGCCGCTTAACAAAATCTTTTACAAACTTTAAACAAAAAGAATTATCTGCCAAGTAAAGCAAATTTCATGGATATTAAAAACACTTTTTTGTACTTCATTTTTATTTAAGTTTCTCCGCCTCTAAAATAAAATCCCTTCGTATGAGTGAAATAAGAATTTTAAAGCACACATGCACGTCGCACGCCTAAAATAGGAAACTTTTACATGATTACAACCTTGAAATTCTTTGCGAAATGCTAGCGCATCATAGCCCAGCTAAGTGTCGTAATAGTCAGAACATACAGCAAAATAAAAGAAAAATTGCAATTTGAATTTTTATTTCGCAGATGTGGCAAATCAAATGGGCTTCATTGAATCTCTTAGCAAATTTGTGATATGCATCTTTTTGTTGTTGTTGTTGCAATGGCAGTGCTGTGCAAAAGCAAGCGAAAATGCATAGAGGCCGTTGCCGCGGTTGTTGTTGTTGATCTTGTTTTGTTGTTGTTGTTGTTGTTATTGTATTGTCATTGTTGTTGCTGTATTGTTGTCGCACCATCAGCATAACAATGACAGTAATCGAGCGAAGGTTGTCACGGCAGTGAACTTCGTCGAAAAATCCTGCGCCTTTTGAACGCATTCCGCATGGACATTGTTGTATTGTTGTTGCGTGAAAATGTGTGCATTTCATACACATGTGTGTGTGTGTGTGTTTGTTTGTATGCTTGTGTATGCTTGTGAGCCTCTTCTGCATGTACGCGGGTGACTACAATTGTAAGCCACCAAACTACAACTACAACAATGTAAAGAAACTATGCGCCCGCATCAAGGCTCCTTTGTATGGGCATCGTTCAATGGAGACAACAACAACAATGCCAAAAATAATAAAAAATACCCAGAAGGATGAACGGAAGGACACAACTGGCTGCCAATATTGTTCACTTTGCTAGAAAACAACAAAGGCTCGCGCAGTACTCGCAGGCGGCCTGAGCTGACGCAATGTCAGCAGCTTTACCTTCATCACCCCTAAAATGTTTGTATTGCTTTCTTGCATTTGCACATATTTCTTCATTCATAGATATATTTACATACAGCTGTGTTCACAATAATCGCACCGAGACAAATTGTAAAGTTTGGACTATTTATTTATTTATTTGCTTTTTTATCAAATGTTCATACAGACGTTTTATAGCCCATTGATTTTCATCAAAATTTCAAACTTCTTAAAGGAATTTTTAGAAAAATCTCAGGTAGTTTGAATTTTGGTTTAATAAAGGGTTTTCCAATAACAGGTGTTACTTTGGAATGGATTGCGCTATCGAGAGATGATTAAGGATTTTTTATGGCCGGAATTGTATGGTATTGATGTGGACAACGTTTATTCTCAACAAGACGGCGCTAGGTGCCAAACAAGCAACGGTACTATTGATCTTTTACGGGAAAAGTTTCCGGACTGTGTTATCTCTCGAAGAGGTGATCACAATTGGCCACCGAGATCTTGTGATTCAACACCTTGTGACTTTTCATTTTGGGGCCACGTGAAAGAGAAGGTCTACACCAACAGCCCAGGGTCGATTCATGACCTCAAAGATGGAATTCGTGAGGCTATCGAGGACATTGGGCAGCCACTTTGCAATTCGGTTATAGAAAATTTCATGAAAAGGATATTGTCCTGTAAGCGTGTTCGTGGTGGTAATTTGCCTGATGTTATTTTTCACTATTAGTGGCATACTTTCCTCTTTATAATGAAATAAACATCCTATCATTTATATTAAAAAATAGTATTTTTCTTTGAATATCAAAATAACACCTCTTATTGGAAAACCCTTTATTAATCTAATTTATTATTACTATTTTTTTTTCCTTTATGGATAAAAATATCGAACGAAGAAGTTGTCTTAAGTTTTGTGTTTTGAACGGGATTTCTTGAGCCGAAACATTAATAATGGTGCAGAAATCCTATGGCGAGTGTGCTTTATCAAAAATACGAGTCTATGAGTGGTACAAGGCTTTTGCAGAGGGCCGAGAAGTCGTGAAAGATTTGCCCCGATCTGGTCGCCCATCAACGTCTTCAACAGATGAACACGTCGACAAAGTCAAGGAAATGGTGCTGGAAAACCATCATTTAAGTTAGAGGGAGGTAGCTCATGACCTTAGCGGGCCTTTTAAATCAATTCGCAATATTTTACATCATCTATTAGACATGAGACGCGTGGCTGCTCGACTTGTTCCAAGATACTTGAATTTCTTTGAAAAAATTCGTCGGAAGAAGGCATGCTTGACAAGGCTTCCGTGACAAGTGAAATCGCAACCAACGTTTAGCCAGCGCATCATAACAGATGATGAGTCGTGGGTATATGACATGCAATCCAATATACAGTCAACAGGGCTGAATGGCGCTATCCACATGAGCCAAAGCCCAAGAAACCACGTTAAAGTCGGTTAAAAGAGAGTCTCGTTTTCTATTAGTCTTCTTTGATTATCAGAGTGTTGTGCACTCGGAATTCGTTCCAAATGGTGCTACGGTAAGTAAAGAATTTTTTTCGAAAGTTGTACAACGTTTGAGAGGAAATGTGCGTAAGAAACGGCCCAATTTGTAGAAAGAAAACTCATGAATCTTGCATCATGATAATGCACCGTCTCACAAGGCTCATTTTGCGAACACTTTTCTGACCAAAAATTCGACAAATATCATCGAACGACCATATTCACCGGATTTAGCCCCCTGTGACTTTTTCCTTCTGCCAAAACTTAAATTGGCATTCCGCGGACGCCACTTTGAGGACGAAGTCGATAGAACCCATTAAGGACAATTCGCTGAAGCAACTGAAGAAGATCTCTTCAAACGCGTTTAAAAGGTGCTTCGATAACTGGACTAATCGTTGGCATATGTGTATTGCTTCGAATGGAGCCTATTTTGAAGGCGACAAAATAAATTTGGATGATTGAACAATTATTTTGCGTTTCATTGGACAATTCCTGGTACTTTTTTCACAGAATACATATCTCAGTATGTTCCATGTAAGATCGTTTATTTGAGTTTCTGTTGAGGGTATGCAGCTCAACCTTATTGGTGGTGAAAATGAAATACGTTTTATATCGTACAAGCGCAACAGATTAGATGGATTGGCCACATCATAAGAATACCCAACGAAAAAATCCAAAAAAGGGTGTTTCCTCCAAGGAGGAAGAAAGAGAGGCCGACCAAGAATGAGATAGCTTGATGACGTAGAAGCAGACTTAAAAGCGATGAACGTTCATAATTGGAGAAAAGAGGCCAGAGAGAGACCGAATTAGCGGAGGATTGCTGATGAAGCTATGGTCCACCACAAACTGTGAAGCTAAGAGAGAGAGACTATGCAGCGGGTACGTGGCCTAACCACTGGAGTTACATCGCATGACCTGCCTAGCAACAGTTTCATCACTTTTGCGAAGTGTATTTCCTATTATGTATTTCCTATTTCTTCTTCGAATTACAGGTTCTACGTCAGACTGGTGAGCTATTTTTAGCAGGTCTGAGTTCGCGAAAAAAATCGCAAAATACCCCACAGGCAGCGGTTGACAAAGGTTTGCAAGCGTCTCGTCCATGACGCGATTACTTACTCATGTTTATAGCGTAGATCTTGAGGCCGGTGCCTTGAAGTTTTTCCTGTATGGCTTGAGTAAGAAGTTTCAGGTCGCTGGATACATACGAGGGGGTTCCATAAGTTCCCATATTAGAAATGAAGACACCATTTTTTCAAAAAATCTTTTTTGTTTTTGAACATAGTCTACTTTTAGAAAGGGGTTCCCACCATTTTTTAACACCTCCAAAAATAGGATTTGTCGAACTGTCCAAAATACGCCTCTGTCTTGACAATAATTTCCTCATTCAAACTAAATGGTTTTCCCGCGAGCCATTTCTTCAAGTTAGGGAACAAGAAAAAGTCGAAGGGAGCCAGATTGGGTAAATACGGGGGGTGCGGGGGTGCAATTCAAAACACCATTTATGCAGTTTGGCTGCGACAACTCCGGATGAATGTGCTGGTGTGTTATCGTGGTGAAACAGCACCTTCTTTTTCGCCAAATGCGGCCGTGTCTCCTTCAATTTCTTGTGAAAGCGGTCCAATAACTCACTGTAGTATTGTCCTTTTTCTAAAAAATCCATGCGGATGAGCCATTCGCATCCCAAGAAATTGTCGCCATGACCTTACCGGCCGATGGGATTGTCTTTACCTTCTTTGGAGCAAATCCACCGGGAGAAATCCACTGTTTTGATTATTGCTAAGTTTCTGATGTGTAATGATGAATCCAGGTTCCATCAACGGTAATAACTCGCAGCAAAAATTCCTTCAGATCTCGCTCCAAACACTGCTTCGAAGTTAACAGCCGCATCCGCTTGTTGTTCACCGTGAGCAATCGTGGCACCCATCGGGCCGACAATTTTTTCATCGCCAACTTATCATTTAAAATATGAATTGCCATTCCGGTCGACACACCTAAGGCCTCCGTTACTTCGCGTATTTTGGTTCGTCGATCAGCGAAAATCATTTCCTTGACTTGTAAGCTAGAACACAGATGTCATTCCTAGCCCATTGAATTTTGGTATAATAAAAAGAAAGTTTAAAGTTGCTCAAAAATCGCATTAAGTTTTTACAATTCTCTTTTGCTGGCGATCTTGTGCATTTCCTCTACATAAAACACTTTTTATTCTCACATAAAAACTTTTCATTCTCTCTCTTCTAACTTCAAACTTTCAACTCACATTCGTTGTATGAGAAAAATGTATAGTACCGTCAACAAAAATAATACCCAAAAATGAACGTAATTTTTGAGCCACTTCAAACTTGCACTTTATTGTACCAAAATGCTATGGAACATGAAACTGCATACTCGAAATTTTCCTAAATATGCTAATTAGAAAGTTTTCAATTTTGATTAAAATTTGTAAATTTTTTTTTTTAATTTTCGCTATGTTTGAAACTTATGGTTTTTGTTATCATAGAAACTTTATTTTTATAAAAATAATTAGAAAAAATCAAATAAATAGTGAAAACTGTGCAACCTGTCGCGCTGCTATTATTGTGGTCACAGGTATAGGTACACATGTACATACATATATGTAGATATATGAGTGATATGTGAGATGAATAGGTGCGCTGCCGCACTGCTGTGTTGTTTAGTGACCCAGGATCACATTTATACCTTAGTCTTCTTGCAAGCATACAAACCTTCTTTCAGTTTTTGGAATGCATTTGCGTACGGGTGGACAGCCGAGTTGCACATTAGCGATTGCGCTGCCGGCTAAGGGCACAAATGGCATTGCATACCTCTATGCACAAGCGGCCAGGTATTTTGGCCCACTCACGGACAATGGCTTTTTTCTGCGTCTCGAGGCTGATGAATTTTTTAGTTCGGACCTTGTTCTCCAAAACGACCCAAAGAGAAACAGATTCGCGTTTGCGAGTCCTGATACGGTGCCGAGTCCTGTTGAAACGACCATGGTCTGCCCCGAAATGTTTGACTGCCCACGGCTTCAAAGCAACCTCCAGAATACTTTCCCGATAATATTTCGCATTTAACTGGACGGCCGATTCGATGAAAACGATTGGAGAGCAGCCATCTGCGTTACAGCGGCCCAAGCCATTACCTGTGGCGGGTGCTGCCTCCTGGTGACCAATCGATGACTCAAATTCTCGTATGAACGGTCGGTCAAATAAACCCTAACCCGCCGTAGCCAAATGGGTTGAACGTCGGTTCGAATATCGGTGAAAATTAAGAAAACATGGCAGGAAATGGCAAATCTCCGAGTGTATTTCTGCCATGAAAAAGCTCCTCATAAAAATATCTGCCGTTCGGAGTCGGCTTAAAATTGTAGGTCCCTCCATTCCAACATTAAGACGCACACCACAAATAGGAGGAGGAGCCCGGCCAAACACCTAAAAAGGGTGTACGCGCCAATTATATATATATATATAAGGTGGCGCAAAAGTAACCTTGCGATGGTTTTTGGCTGTAATTAAAAAACCAAAAATGAAAAACTTTGATTC